>UCOK01019042.1:0-39053 GCA_900474325.1 Synergus umbraculus
GTATCGAGCAATGTGCAACATTCCAAGGTTCCAGAACGAAAACGAAATTAAGTAAATTAATCATAAGTATAATATTTATGTTTATTTAACCTAGACATAAAATGTCTTCTTGTATTCTCGGTAAGAAAATTATTATTACGACAAATACTCCAGTGCAGTATACTTTTTATGAAATGTTCAATTACGTATTTTAGATGTTATTTAAAAATAAATAATTTTATTTTTATAAATGTTTTTACTCATTTTTATTTAAAAAAATAATTTTTTTATTTAGTATGGCTGAGACTAGAAAAATAAATATAGCCAAGTTGGGGCCAAGTTAGTCAGTAAGTTAGGCTCTGGCCGGGTTAGGCGTTTCATTTGTGGTTTGGTCCTGTCTAGATCCCCAAGTTGGGGCCTAGTTTGTCCTAGCTTGAGCCTAGCTAGCGCCAATACAAAATTTCCACACGGGTATTTAATTTCTATATATTATTTAATTAGAATTGAAATTAATTTCAGAGCCTCACCTATGACGACGCTTCTTTTTCTTCTTTTTACTAAATCCCGAAAGGCCATCCACCGTGAAGTCTTTTCCCGTGTCGATATTGTGACCCATTCCTGAAACATAAAAACAGTTCCAAGATGAAAAATAATAAATATATATATATATGATATTTAATTTAATGCATGAGTTCTAAATGTCGTTATTTTCCGCCCGATTTTCCAACCCCCTTTTTGAAACTTTTAGAAAATAAGCATTCATTTTTTGACATTTCATTTGTTGAATAATTAATTAAAACGTCAATAGCTAAATTAATTTGTACTTTGTACACTTTTAGAAGGCTGCGAATTTTTGTAGGGCTAAACGTATATTTAGACTCGCATTGTGAATTATTCGAATTATTTTGTGAATTATTTGATTGTAGGATGTTTCATTTAATTTTTAAACTATACGCTTCGTTAAACACGAAACTCATTATTCAGCAAGCCACGAGTAATTGATAATTATGCGCTTGAAACGTTAAGATCTGAAACGTACGCATATATCGAGTATCAAATGTACCATTGTTCCAATCTGCCTTTGAATTTTGGACGGTATAGTCATTATTCAATAATTCGTGTATCTAGTTTATGCTTTTCTACTGTAGTATCGTGTTTATATGTAATTATCATATAAATACCCTCGATATAAAAAAATATTACTAAAATAATATAAAATAAATTTAAAAAATATAAAATACATGTAGAAAACATTATAGTATTGTTATGTAATGAAATAATTAGGAAAACTGCGCATTAGATACACGTTTGCTATGAAGTATAAATAATTGCATACAAAAGAAAAAAAATTATTCAAATTAATCAATTTTTACCAAAGTTTTACAAAAAAATATTCACAAAATAACATATTTGAGTATTTTTAAAATACGTCAAAAATGTGAACTGCGCGGCCCGGTTGATTTGAAATAGAAAAGGCCTACTCGGTTTTATACGAGAGAATTTTATTATTTTATTCTTTTATAATTTCAAAGAAACAAATTCACGGTAATTTTTGCACATATATAGCGAGTGAAGCATTTCGGATCTGTGGCTCGCAAATAATTATCAATTATGAATTAATTTCGAATTAACGAGCTAAAAGTGGCGCCGCTTGCATGATTCGCATACAATGAACCGCAAGTAAACCCTTTCTGCGCAAAAGCTTTTACCCGTGGTATTACACATAGGCCGGGTGAGGTCACACGGCAGTACCTTCGCAGCGACCAGAGCTGAGGTCTAATTAACTATTAATTAAGAGCTTAATTCTAATTATATATCCTTCGACTAATTGGACTTTGATATACATTGCTGATGTCATCACTTAAGATCCCAACCGCCCAGATAGTTATTTTTCTGTTCATTTTGTGTCGGACATGAATTCTCATATCCTAAATCAGTTAAACTTCAAGACTAATCATTTTAAACTCTGATAATAAATTTTTCCTTTTAGACTTCGCAATATATGAAAATTATTTGTTATTATATTTGTTAAGAGGAAAACAAAATCAACAATAAAACAAATAACAATGTTTTTCGAGATCTTTTTGACTTTCTTTTTCGAAAATCAGCTGTGCGAAATTTAGACTGGCAGAAATTTACCCAGCGTTGTAAAGGATTTTAAGAGATTCTTTTTGAATTTAAAGGAATTTTAAAGAGATTTTAAATGATTGCAAAAGATTTTTAATGACTTTAAGGACTTTTTCAGAATTTCAGAGATTTTTTAAAATTAGAATTTCCAGAAATAGTTCGACATCTGAGATTTCATGTGATTTTAAATAATTTTAAGGAATTTCATCATTTTTTATAGCATATCGTAATTTTAAGAACTTTAAGAGCTTTCAAGGGGTTTCAGGAGATATCAAGATATTTCAAAAGATTTTAGTTAATTCTGTGAAATTTGGAAATATTTCAAACGATTTTAAGACATTTACAGAAGATTTTAATGATTTACAAATATTTTAAGGGATTTCATTTGATTTCGTCTAAATTAGAATCAATTCCTCTAGAAATTCATCAAAATCACTGAAAATCTGATGAAATCCCTTAAAAATGAAAATAGAAAATGTTTTTTGAACTCATCTTTGATATTCTTAATCTAATAAATACTATATAAAAAATAACAAAATAAAAAAACTACGTCAGACTATTGAAACTTTAACCCAATGAAATTTAGACTGGTCATAATTCAAACGACAAAATTCTTCTGAAGATTGTTTTTACAAGACGTTTCGTGCGCCACTAACTGACTGGAGACTACCTTCTTTTCTTATATTTTCTTTGCATTCACTTTTTCTCGGATTGCTACTTCCTTTCTGAGTTTTCTTTTCACCTTATTTAATCATTTAATCTGCACCATTCTATCTTCTCAAGGATGCTTATTTATGTGTTTGTAATTTTGCATCCAATGAAAATTCGTAGAGTTTATTTTTAGTTTCAAATGCAAAGTTAGATTCATGTTTCTCATACAGACTATTAATTCTATAGAAGTATTTCATTTTTGAAGGTCCTTGAAAGGATTCAATAAGTATAATAAGAATCCAGTCTCAGAATTCAAAAGATTTTTAAAAATATTTCCTAGAATTTGAAAAGATTTGATAGCAATTTAAGAATTTCATAGAATTTAATGAGATTTATAATTTATAATTTTAATGGATTTTAAAGGACGTAAAGATATCTTTATATCTTTTATCATAGAATTGAAAGAACTTCAAGAAGCTTCTGAATTTTAAGAATTTTTAAGAGTTTTTCACGAATTTGGAGAGATTCAGAGAGATTTTTATGAGTTTTAAAATATTTTATGGAATTTGAAGGATTTTAAAATTTGTCAGGTAATTTTATTGAAGGATTTCAAAAGAATTTCAATACATAAATGATTTTTAAAAGATTTTTTAGAATTTAAAAGGATTTCGAAGATTGTCGTAAAATTTTCAGGAATTTGATAAGATTTCCAAGGATTTAAAAATATTTTTTTAAAACGTTAAGAAATGTCAGGAGGGTTTTCAGGGATTTTTTGGAGATTTTTGCGAATTTCAACTTGAATTTCCAGAGATTCATGATTTTAATTGCTTTTGTAAATTTTTAAGGGATTTCAAAAGGTTTCAATGAGTGTGTCTTAGATTTTCGAACACGCGTTTTACGTTTTTAGTGACTGTATCTCTTCCCTAGCGAAAGCTTGGGATTATTTATTCCGAAACAATGTGAATTATTCCGGAATTTCTATCCGAACCAAACAGATATTCATTCCGATCTAATCCGAAGGAAGTTTTCCATTCGAATTATCATTATTATGTTATTATTATAATCTGAAAATCACAAGCATACATTTTGAAATAGTGTTGAAGGGGTTGATTAGAGCAATCAAGAGATATTCTGAGTTTATTTCCATCGAAAAGCAAATTTTATGCATATATGATACTCTGGTGAGAATCAGCTTGGAAGAGCACCCTCACGCATCAAAACAGTGGTACTTCCGCCAAATATATGCGCGAAATGTTCGTACAAACCCATACACACCCCCAGCCACCCTCGAGCGGGCTTGGAGCGCGTTCCAACACATGCAAATTACTTTAAACACGTTTTCAAACACATGGAAAACTGAACGCATACAGACCAAGTGATTCGTAGAAGGGATGTGGATGCTTGGATAGAGGGTGGTGGTGCAGGTCGGTACTAAACGAGGGGTTGTGTTAGTGGCGGGTCGGTTACCAGGCAACCGGCAATAAAGGAGTGTGGATAGCCAATGGCGGCTCTCAAAATACCCCTTCGTCTAACACGACTTGTTTTCCGTGCTTAAGAGTAAGACGGAGAGAGCTTTTACTTTAGTAGCTGTTAAAGCTTTAAGTTAAACTTAACTCGTTATTATACTTCCTCTGCATGCACAAAAATTCTCACTTTTTTTGCAAATCTCAAGTTCACAATTTTCCCTGTTGAGAAATATTTACTGCATTACAGAACAAGTCGAGGAAAAAATGAAAAAAAGTGATATATTGATAAAAAAATAATTAAAGTTTTAATTAAATAAAGTAGGTAGTGTAAAAATAATAAAGTAAATAAAGAAGATATATCTCCAGTATTTAAACTTTTTGGAATCATCACCTGCATTTGTAAAAACATGTTTTTAAAGAATAAAAGATGTTACGCGTTAAATAAGAAGAGAATTGATAGTTTCTCTGCAAATTGAAAGTTATAATTATGTAAGAGAAATTAATGAGAGATACTTTGTGTTCGCGCGCGCGCGCGAATACGTAAGTTTATTATTTAATCATTAGTTCAACGAAGTGAATTGAAAATGGAGATTTATTCAAAGGAAGGTCATGCAGCGACGGCGAGCATTTATACACAGATGCAACAAACTGCCTTAATTATATAATGATTGAATGAATTTGCTTTATTCTACTAGGATAAAAGGAGACTGTTTTGTTTATTTAAGTGTTATTAAATACCGCACCTACTGTAAAAAGTAAATATTTTCCTCCGCAATCCGATTTTTTCAATGGAAGTGTCGTCATTGAGGAAATAAAAACCTTTATAATGCATCTGACATTTTGAAATAAATTCCTAAGAAATTATCCTTGAAAGGAAATTTTTTACTCTAAGGAATTTACTTAATATGGGAAAGCAATATAATTAGCTATGGAAGAATTTATTTACCTACTCGACGTCTGACCAAATCCACGTTATTTCACTGTAGAAAATCCCGATCGAGGCACTGAACATTTGTCAAACTAGCTTTTAATTAATTAAGTAAAAAATTAAGTCAGAAAATATAATAAAATGCAAGAAATAATTTTTTATTAAGTTAAACAAAAGACTTTTTCAAAGAGTCGAATTCAACACACTGCTTATTTAGCAATAATTAATTTGGGTATCCTTTGCTATATTAAATTTTCTTCTCTAAACAATAAAGAACAACCTATACTTGTGAAATTTTCATGAATAAACGAGAAATTAAATCCTCCTACTTTTTGAAAACGTCATTAGCTTTGCGGTTCGTTTCAAACACTATAATATCTAAAGACGCGAACATCAAAGTAAATATAAATTAAATTAAAATGTAAATTAATGTGATATATGAGTGAATACTTTTTCAAAGCTGAATTTCAATCTCAGTTACTTTAACATAAAAAATAAGATTTAAAAAAAGTATACTTAAAGACTCTATAACTTTAGAAACTTATAGATAAATTAGTACCCTGTTTCTTTATGCAATTACATTCTTTTATATACTTATTTTAACTATAGTTTATAAGAAAATTGAAAATATAAAAATTTTTATAAATTTTTAGCGATTTTAATATTTTAGGTAGACATAATTTATAATTATAAATATAGTTGTTAATTAATTTTATAATTTTTCAACCCAATTTCTGTATAAATATCAGCAAAGGAATTTGATTGCTTAATCATGTCCGATTTGATCGAACCTGAATGAAGTGTTATTTATAAGGGACGATGCTGTCGATAGTAAAACGAAGATGTATTGGATGAAGAGGGGAAATAAAAAGGGAGAAATGGGGGAGGAAGAGCAAATGGAAACGTGCGAAGTGTTTCGCGAGGGTGCGTTCCATCGTCACGTCGTTACACACGGAGTGTATGTATGTCGTCCCGTGGGATGATGAGAAGAGTAGTCCCGGGTAGCATGTAGCACTCCCGTGGGACGTCTTACGCCGCCACTTGGCCGTATTAAGCCCGGGTACTAATCCCGAAATTTAATTTGAAAATCTTTTCAGCACCGCGAATAGCCACCTCTTCAACATCATGGAAGACATTTTAAACTGGGAATTACGGCTTTGTAGCGGTAATTGAAAATTTGTTTTCATTTACGACGTCTCTCTCACACTTCCATCTTTCTCATCCCTCACAATTATTTTTCACAAACAAAAATAAACATTTCAACTTTCAACAAAAGAGTTCAAAAATTTTTCTTTTATGAATTGTTCAATATCTTTGACATTTTCAGGATTTTGAGGAATACAATGTAGAATGTATTTCACTCACAAGAAAATTTGGAATACTACCAATTATGATTAATTTCTCGTTTTTGCACACCTTTTGTTAGTAGAAAAAATAATTGAGAATTTTTCATTCTTTAAATATAAAATCTTGTAAGTAAATCTTTATCTAATTTCAGAAACCTCTGAAAATCCACTCAAATTTTGTAAAACCTATTGGATCCATCCAAGGTCTCTAAAATTACTTAATATCCCATAAAACATCGTAAAAATCCTTAGAATTACTTAAAATTCAATAAAATAGGGATAAATCCCTTAAAATTATTAAAAATCCTATGAAATTTCATGAAATCCCTTAAAATTCCTGAAATTCCATGAAATCTCGTAAAATTCCCATACAATATCTTAAAATCCCGTTAACATTCTTCAAAATCTGGTAAAATTCCTTAAAATTACTTAAAATTATTTTAAATTAAATTAAGTTACTCAAAATTCCTTGATATTCTTTGATGTTCAATAAAATTCTTTACAATTCCACAACCTATTGTTATAAAAATTAAAATTATTACAAATATTATGAAATTCCTTTAAATATTGCAAAATCGATTGATATTCCTTAAAATTATTTAAAATTACTCAAAATCCCATGCACGCAAAAAAGAGTCTTCGAGTAAAAGGCACAAATTACCATTTTTTTTTAGAAAATCGATATAAATTTTAACTTGATACTACTGTTTTTATTTTGAATTTTTGCCACTTATTCGTGATTACTATATAAATTGCAACTTTTGACAAAAAAACTAGCTTAAAATACAATTTGCATTTTGATTTTTTGCCACTTTCTCAAAATTACTATGCAAATCATAATTCTAAGCCAGTAGCATAGCTGAAAATACCATTTACATAAAGCAATGAAATATGTCAAGTAATAAAAACTACTTTTCTTAGCAGTTTTGACTAAAAGGAATAGCAAAAATTACTATTTGAAGATCGTACTTTCGAGCATTAGTTTTAAATAGTAAGGTTCAACTCGAAGACGAGTTAAAAAGTACCATTTAGAAATAGTAAAATGGTATTTCGGCGAAGAACTTAGCTGAAATTTTGTTTACAAAGTCCAAGCGTTAAATAGCTCAGTCGGTTAGTGCGTGCGTATTAGGTTTTAGAATTTTTAGATCGGGGGTTCGTATCCTCAGCGAGTGCGATCTTTTTAAGTGTTTAGGCGTGCGTTATAAGTTACATTGTGAAATTTACCATTTGAAATAGTACTCTTATATTCTGAATCGTTTTTTTTTTTTTTTTTTTTTTTGAGAAATAGTATAAAGTGCTAAATGACTTTTCAGAGCGCAAATCAGCCACTTCGAAATGGTACTTTTTGCTCTGATTCCGGATTACATTGTGCCATTTGCTTTTTTGCGTGTGAAGTCTCATTATAACTCTTAAAATTACACAAAATTCCATAAAATTTTGTTAAATTATTAAAAATTCTTGAAAATCAAATATAATTTCACCAAATCCAAGAAAAAAAATAGCATGCTTGAAATTACGTAATATCTCATTAAATATCTTAAAGTCGCCTAAATTACTCAGAAGCTTCCATAATATCATCAAAGCCCATAAAATTACTTAAAATCCTCTGAAATCTTATGAAATCCTTTCTAATTCCTGAAAATCCAATTTAATCTCATCAAATCCTTAAAAATTTCTGGAAATAAATGTTCTTCAAATTACTTAGTATGTCATAAAATATTTTAATGTTGCTTAAAATTACTTAGCATCTCTCAAAATATCATCAAATCCCAAAAAATTACTTAAAATCCCATGAAATCCCTTGAAATTCTTGAAAATCCAATGAAATCGCGTAAATCCCTTAAAATCCATTAAGCCGTTAAAATAACTTAATATCCTATGAAACATTGTAAAATCTCTGAAAATTCCATGCAATTTCGTGAAATCCTTTAAAATTTCATAAAATTCGTCGAAATATCGAGAAATCATCACTTAATATTTCTGTAATTTCAATAAATTCTGTAAAATTTGTATTCTCTGTCTTAATAATCTTTTTGAAAACGAAAATAGTCTGAATATTGTTTTTAAATTCGATACATTCACACAATTCGCGCAATTTCTAAACCAATCAGGTTTTCAACAACATTGTATTCAAATTTAGTCTTTAAGAACGTTTTTAAGAAACCAATTTCTGGTCTAAAAGTCCTGAATGAAGATAACTTTTTTTTTCACGTGCGACATTAAGTTACGAATAGAATTTTTTTTTTTAAATAAAATAATTTTTTTAATGTAATGGGCATACTTTTTTAAAGAGAAGAATCAAAAAATTCAAGTTGGATTGATTGAATTGAATTGAGCAAATTAATTCGACCCTATAAACATCGTGGTAGCATTAGCAGCTTACGTCTCCCTAAGTTGTTTCGTTACAAGTATTTTACGCAGTGTTACATGTGTTGCAAAACGAGGGGTTCCTAATCTACCGAAACATCCCTCGGGATCTTCGCTTTGCAGACTCCAACTGTAGCCGATACGCTCGATTCCCCTTACCAATTTTCCATGTAGCCCTTATGTTTACCAACTTTTTTTTCGCATATGTAATTCAAAAGTGTCTCATTTTCAAGTCTTTCAAATCTTCGTACTTGTTTTATAATTATTTATTATTATTTTTTATTAGCTTAAAAAGACATAAGATGTCCTACCAAAAGTTAAAACGTGTGTAATTTGGGAAAGTGAGACACGTCTTGTGAAGATAATGACTTCATATAATTAAATAATAAATTAGTGATATCTAATCTAATAAGCGCTTAATTATCAGAGAATTTAGATTAATTGAAATTAGCAGAATTTAGAAATTTAATTTGTAAAACTGAATATTTAACAAGAGTTTTCACATGTTCAGTTACTCCTGTCATCAAATTTGAAATGAAAATATGAAAATTATGTTTAAAACTTAAAATAATAGTGCGAAATTTCTTTTTCGTAATTTTTTTTTAATTTCACACCCGGTTTCAGAGAAGGTTCTCAAGGAGTGCGTCTCGACTCATTCTTCGGAAGCCATATTGAAACCTGAGACTCCAAGCTTGGTGTGAATATTATGATGGCCATGGTATTGAGATGCCAAGGTGGAACAATACAAGAAGTGTTGATTGCCCGAAAACAAGATCTTTTTTACTTTTAATCGAGACTTGGAATTTGTTCCACTTTGTCTTTGTGTTTTTTTTTTGCTACCCTAGAATTGTTAGAGGCACGGGACATCCAAGGACATTGTCCTGTGCTTTCATTTCGCTTTTTCGAACCGGTTTACTGTATTGCGATATTCTCAGAAATCAATTTTATTCAATATTCCGTGCAATGCAGAACATTCACAATAGAATGTTTTAAAAAATGTAATTTACGAGATAAACTTCCGAAAACGTCAATCTTATATATTTTTTGTTTGAAGCATTTTTTTCTACGAGTGGTAGTTTCCGAGAAAATTAGAGATACATTGATTTTAATTAAGAAAACTAATTAACAAGCACACTTCACATTGTAAAGAGAGAAATCATTCTAAAAGAAGATTATTGTAAATGGGAAATGGAAAATGGTACAAAAAAATGATGAAGGAAAATTATAAAGGGAAGTGATAAACGGAAATCATGGTAAAGGAAAATGATAAAGGGAAATGGTAAACGGAAATCACATTAAATAAAAATAATAAGGGTAAACTCCCTATACCATTTCCCTTTTCCATTTCTCTTTTTCATTTTCCTTTACCATGATTTCTCGGAAACTAACACTCGTAGAAAAAAATGCTTCAAACAAAAAATATTTATTTCGCCAAGACCTACAACTTCTAATTGAATCGTTTTTTTTTTTTAATTTTGCATATTATTGGAGATAATCTTAAAAAAGGATAATTTTTATGATTTTTTCATGGTTTCATCATGAGGATCATATTTTCGACAATTTTCACTATCATATTCGTAATCAGCGCACAAAAATACAGAAGTATACGGAGTTTCAACAAAATCAGAGGATTGATCTTTTCGGTAATACACCGCAAAAAATATATAGATATAAGGAATTGAACCCCCGTCAGTTGCTACCAAAGGATTCAATTTGAATGATAAAAAGAAGTAATTTTAAAGAAGAAAATAATAATAAGTAAAAAGTTCTGAGAACTTTCAAATTATCCGCCGTGCAAATGTTCCACTTACATCCTAATGTTGGCCCCAGTCCAAATTACCAAAAAATAAACGTCTCTAAACTTCGCTGCTGCTCTGATGATGCAGCACTCTGAGGTTTTATAACGAATTATCAGACTTACCCTCGGAAACGAGAAGTGGAAGAGGTAGGGGTTGGCGTCTCTTGGAAATTTTAGTCTATAGAGTAAATTCGCCAACTGAACCAGAGAACCAGACAGAAACAGTCAGAGTAGACGTCACGCGTGTGCTTTCTACTCAGTAGTTGGCTTTAAGCTTAATATACAGGGTTGCCAACAACTATAACCGACACATTGGGAGTATAGAGCCTCGCACCGGTAGAAACGTTTCACACCCCTTTCGGTCTGGGCAGTGCCGAAGGCATAAGTCAGGAATTCCTGGCACGCAGTATATTGCGCGGGGGTGCGGTGGTTATAAGCTATAGTCCTAGCATGGCATGGCATGCACAGCCATTTACTTCATTATGTCATTAAGCTTAATGGCCCTGGCCCTAACACGACTCTAGGCTATAGCCACTTCTACAGTTCGTCCCCATTAACTCCCCCCACTTTCACCCTCCCACTCCCTCTCACACCACCCTCTTCGTCTTTTCCTCTTGCTTTAACCCTGTCTATTTCTCTATCTGCCTGTCTTTGTCTCCTTCAACCCTTCCATGTTGACTGCCAGAACAACCCTTGCCCATCCTCACCCAACGGACAGCACAATGAGCATCGACTTTACGCGATGACCGTCAAAATTGCTGGAAACCGTCCGGCATTCGACTACTGGATAAAGGGGCTCTTTGCTGCATTGTTTAAGATGGGTTATTACTACTATGGAGTTGAAATCCGATTGTCTCGAATTGTACATTAAGAGATATGTATGTATGTCAAGATGATGAATGTTCTCTATAAATCTGAATTAGTATAGATATTTGACTAATTAAATTAGTAACAGGGTGTTTGAGTACCAAATTAGAAAGTTCTTCACTTGCTACTAAAGAGAATGGTAACATTTATATTACTAAATGATGTAGTAAGGATTATCTACAAATTTGTCTAGTTACTTCACAGAGACACAATAATAACAAAAAATTCCCAGATTGACCAGGAGCAACACGTACAAAACAGCCAACACTTTTACACGTTTATTACTATCAGTGAGGTATAGTTCTACATTTTTATATTATTTATATGTTAATTTATTTAATTGTGTTGCCTACAATAGTTTTATTCTATAGCATTCATTAAAATTTAATACGTGTCATCCTGGCTAGAATAAAGCAGGTTACACTGAGAAAAATGTTTAGTTCGGACAACAAAACTTTTTGTTGCTATAGAAGCAACAAAAATTGTTGGTTGTGCCAACTGAATTTTTGTTGAACCAACCAAAGTTTTGTTAATTTTTGAATTAATTTAGTTATTTTTGTGCGCTATTTACACCCGCGGATCTTTTCAATGAAGTAAAAGAAATAGTATTTTGCATCATTCATTCTGAAAACATTTTCTAATTGGTTTCGATCTAAAATATTTTTCTTCATATGAACCAATCAAACAATCACTTATTACCTCCATATTTGAGGGGTCGTTTCACCCCCTTAAAGTGCTTTTTTGCAGATAAAAAAATTTAATTTTTGGTCCTCCAAAACATATCTCAAATTCATAAAAATCGACGACGCGGAAACCTCATACCTTCCTTTTGTCAACTTTTGTGCTTTTCTTTTTTTACCACTCTCTAAATTCGAATTAGCTATAACTTTTACTAATTTTAATTAGTGACGCCATTCTACCTATAAATCAGATATTCTCTACTAATTATCAAACAAAAAAATAACTGATTTACAGCTAGAATTGGGTCACTAACTGAAATGAGTAACATTTATAACTAATTCAAAAGAAAGATACACACATAAAATTAAATTTTAAATTTGAATCAACATTATAAAGATAAAAAACATCGCTATTATAAGTGCCCTAAGAAAAGAGATCATTTTTAAATTAATTTCACAAGAGAACTTTAGCTCCATTAAATCTAAGCTGATCTGCCCTTTAGATTGCCTAAAACCAATCTTTAACTTTTTCTAATCTGTCTTTGTACTGTCACAGAATTTGTTTTCGGAAGTACTTTATTTTTTGCGACTTTTGTGAAGTATTCTAGAAGCGTGTTTGACGGTTTTCAGAGGACCAATTTGAAGTAGTTTCTTTCTCCTTGCGGTCGATCTTTACGTACATGGAAACACGTGTAACGTTTCAGGAAGGTGTTGACCGTCGGGTGTTTGTGGAGTAACCTAATATTTCTGAACCGGCACCACATATTCCGCTCGTTGGCGCCAGACACAGTTACGTTTACACATGTCGAACTAAATTTAGTTTTCAAAGACCGACTTTCGTCGCATATTGACTGTAGAGAGCATTATGGGATTTTTTGCCTCCCTTCGCTCATCCGACACGTTTTTTCAGCGAGTTCACACTTCAATAGTGTCAGCTCGAGAACGAATTTTATTCCACCGCAATAATTAAGACTTTATCAATTACTTCTTAAACAACAAGGTAAATTATGGTAAAACTACAATTTATCATATCCACAACCACAACTATTATGTAACAACAACCACAAATGCAATTATTATTAAATATTTGCCACAACTATTTCATAATAATTGCCAGATATCTGTAGTTGTTGTCACATAATGTTTGTAGTTGTTTCAACCACAAACGTAGTTGTGCCAATCGCAAATTATTAGTTATACCATATTTTACTACGTTCGGAGGAATATTCTTAATACTAATTTTGCAAATGTTCCTTTAAATAATTTATGTTAACTTGATTTGTTCTGAAATATCGATTTTGCTTTGAGTTCGAGTGGGAACAAAGTTTCTTTGCTCCTATTCTTCGAGCAGGTAGTCGTAAGCCTTGTGTTTATAAATAAGTCGACCTTTCGAGATAGTTTTATTGCGGATTACAATAAGCTTTGATCAGTTGAGCTTAAGAGTTCAGCGTGAGTGGTACGCTTTTCGGGATTTTTCGAATTCGATTCTTTTGGGCATTGAATGTGTTCCTTTTTGGATTAATTGTGTTTCCTGCTGGAGTATTGCGAACATGTCTGTGACTTTAAAAATTCGAATATTACATTAGAGAAGTTATTGATAGCCTTTAGTGGTTGTTCTGTAACTGCAGTAAGATCGGCAATTGTCTTTAGATACCTGAACTCTCTTCTTTGTACCTCTGGAATCTGTACTGTTTACTGTCTAATACATGTCATCGTTGTACTTCCAACAACAACTAAAAGTGATCATATCAATCAATGCTAAATTTGTCTCCCATCTTTAAGACACTTTGATCTTCGGATAAAAATTGCTCACCCTAAAAGGCGATCGAGCCAGAAGGGCTCTGAAAAGCATAAAGAAGGTAAATATGAATCCGATAGATTTGCAACGAATCTTCAGGAAGATTGAAGCCACTCGCTCTTTTTCACCAGTCAGTTCATCCTCTGTTCGATTCTTTTTCGAACGGGGTACCGTTGAATCTTCCCCGGTTGCGAGTTGAATGGTGCAGCCGGTGAAAAATCGCGAGGTTGAAGAGGTGTGAATCTCCAGTCCTGAAAAGGTGACAATGCCTATAGTGGTTTCGCACAATAAGCCCTAAACCCACAATGTAAGAATCCTTGCCCTCTCTCATCTCTATCTCTCTTCTTCACCCCGACCTATGTGGCCTCAACAGTTTATGAAGAGTCGAGGAGTTCTCGAATAGGACTCCTATACACGATACACCTATAATCTCCTCTTTATTATGGTACATTTTCACCAAGTATCGCTTTAAGTCTTCATAAAAAGAGGGAAAGATGATATTCGAAAAATTTCAGCAGGGATGTACCACCACGCCTCCAGATGTCAAAATATTTCCAGTCGCGATCTTCCCGAGGCTCAACCCCCTTCTTTTTATGCTAGTCAAAGGGGTTCCAAATTTCTGCACAGATAGAGTGCAAGCTTGTGTATATAATACATTAATACAGACGTAATGGTATATATATATATATATATATATGTATGCATATGTGCGAATACGCATTGTTCATTGTGTTCCGGTGTACAGGATATGGCGTCCTGGCATCGAGGACCTTTTGTTGAGACCAGCTGAGCCAAAATGGCCACCAACGCATGACGTCATACGATCTTTTGCGTACCATATACACATACCTCTCGCGGGAGGATCGATTCTGTCCGTCCTACTAATATCGCCAGGGGAAAAGGGGGATAAATAAAAACAGAGTAAGTCGCAGGATCCTATCCCACTGGCACGGGTGGGGCACTTTCGATTGGTCGATTCTGTCGGCTGGGCGTTTAATACCAGTATAGTCATTTACTTCTGTTCTTTATAAAGAATACTGTCTTTTTCTACAGAGAATACAAAGTTGTTGTTGTGTTTGTAGTGTTTTTGTGTGAGTACTGTTTAGCATAATCATTGACCAACTGGATAAAGTACAGATTTCATGACCATCCTAGAAAATACTTTGTAATGTTGATGTAACGTTGGGGGGGAATATCAATGAGCTGTATTTTAAGTAAAGAAAAACAAAGTTTGAAATAACTATAACTTAACTTAGCTTAACTTCGATGATCAAGGAGAGAAGCATTGAGAAATTTCATACGTCCAAGTGGATACAATTTTAATAAAAAATTTCCATAATTACATTCTCTTGCATCCCTTGTATAATTGCATATTCAGCTAGAGAATCTATCGTAAATTTAAAATTGAAAGCAAAAGATTTAGTCATCGGAATTCCATTTCGTAGCAGCGACTGAACCACGAGTCGAGTGCAAAGAAACCGCTGCTCCAGGCACTGACTGTTACTAATTAAGGGCGGCTTTAGTACGCGTGTTAATTCTTAATTAATATCTTTTTTACCTCATTCGCTGTAGCCGTCCGCAACTCTTACTTCCTCCCTGATTTTCCTTTTCCCCTTTGATACTTTTGCGCATGCGTTATTTTTACCACTCTTTCTCTATCCTTTTTTCTTTCTTTATCCTTCTACTTTGGATCTTTCTTACTTTGTATTTTTATTTCCAATACATGTATATCTATCTTTTTCTTCCGAATCTATAAATAAATTTATCTTCACAGCAAACTTTTCACCAATCTATCTAAGCTCCCGTGCAGAAATTGACGCAATATTTTAATATTATTGGACATTTACGGGGCAATGATACATTTATACCAATTCGTTAATAATGAAACACGGCATTGAAGAGTTTTTCACGTTGAAACCAAACATCGGGTAAAGACAGAGAAATGCCAACATTTTTCACACTTGATTAGTTAAAAAAAAAATTAAAAAAAATATATTTTTAGGAACTTAAAACAGGTTTTCATTAAAAATTATTATCAAACTGTATTTTATGATTATTTATTATTTTCATAATTTTTAATGACCAGAGATTTAAAGGTATTTAAAAAAATTACCAGAGTTTTTAGTATGTAATTTCAGTAAATTTCCAGAGGTTTCGAAAATTATAAGAAAAATCCTAAAACAGTCGAAATCGCTTTAAATTTCCTATAAAACCACATAATTTTTTAAATCCTGTGAAAGTTCTGAAAAATTCTTACATTCTTTGGAAATCCTTTTAAATTCCCTAGAATGACTTTTGAACTTTCTTAAAATATCCTTAAAATTCTTAAAGTCACTCGGAATCTTTTTAAAATCCTTTAAACTTCTTTAATAACATTTAAAATCCCTTCAAATACTTCAAAACATTTCTTAATACTCTAAACTTTTGAAACTCTCGTGATCTATTTTAAAATTCTTTAAAAATTTCTTAAAATCACTGTTTCTATAATATAAGTAATATGTATTTTTTATAATAGGACTTTTTTTCAGAAAATTAAATAGTTTAATAATCAAATATTTTGAATGATGATTTCACAGAATAGTTTTTTAATCCTGACGGGGTATTGACCACTTTTTTCTAGCATATTTTTTGCAGCATTTTTTCGCTAATCTGACAAGGCCCTGGCCAATTTTCCTTAAGTAGGGCCATATACTGCCAAAGCGTTACAATTAAGCCTTGTTTGGGCCTTGCCAGTTAACCTGATTAGGGCCTTGAATCATTGAGAAATAACTCACTGAATGAAATTTTGCAACGATTTTATACTGCAGTAAAAATCAGCATTATGAAAGTGAATTTCACTTGACTGTAGTGCGAAAATCATCAGTGCAAAAATAAATGAAGAATTATAAATTAGCGGAGAATTCTGTGAAAGATTGTATGGCACTACATTTTTCTTCCTAAACAATTTAATTTGAAGTCTCAGAAAGATATAAGCTTTTCATTGACTTGTCGATAAAATTATAACAGGAGAATTTGTGATATTATTCTCGGAGAATTTAAAGTCGTTTATTCTTTCCCTCTAAGTACCAACCTCGTCGTCTGACCCGTCTAATGCGTTTCTTTTCATCGAAAAGATTTTTCAGTCGTTCACGGTGAAATCGATATCATCCTTTCATGGGGATGCAAGGGGAAATGAAATGATTGGATCAGACATGAGACGCGCGTTCACCTGGTATAAAACGCGCCTTGAAAATCGTGACAGACTTTATGCAGAAAAAGTTTCAGAATATATAAGTTTCAGTATAATTTGAGGTAAATATATATAATCTACAAAATACAACTAACAACTTTTTCCTATTATGAAAGAGCTCAAATTTCATGTTATAAAAATCTAATTATAATTTAGATCAAATTATTTTCATCGCATCGATGCCGGAAGACCTGCAAATCAAATCGTTTCGTTTCTTATTTTTCCTTCCATTTAGATTTTCCCTCTCCTCTTTTTATTTACCCCGCCTTTATACAGAAGCCTGGACTCTTTTACTCTTCAGGAACCAGCAGTATTTTCCTTTGCCAACAAATTGGACTATTACACAAGCAAAGGAACCTCAGCATCGTGTGTCTACAAAACCATGAACTTTTTTTTACT
This sequence comes from Synergus umbraculus, assembly GCA_900474325.1. Taxonomy (NCBI): domain Eukaryota; kingdom Metazoa; phylum Arthropoda; class Insecta; order Hymenoptera; family Cynipidae; genus Synergus; species Synergus umbraculus. The sequence goes on from UCOK01019042.1 coordinate 17,636, forward strand.
CTTTTGCATTTCGCAATCGTTTTCACTCTGTTCTCTGCTTCAGCTTTTCAAAGTGTTTCAAGAGTTGTTAAAACGAGTATGGTTAAAGACAGAAAGATAAAAGAGGAACCGCTAGCTGAATAATAAATATAAATATTTTAGAATCTCAAGAAAACTTGATTGGTATTGAATTAAAATATTTATGCTTTCATTCGTCTATAACAAAATGTTAATAAGTGAGCGTAAATAAAAAAATTGTCTTCAGTCTTTTCAAAGTTTTTGAGTTCACTAATAGGCACTTTCCGCAGAAAGCGGATTTGAACTTAAAGAAATATCCTGTTACCGATTAGCGATTCAATGAAATGGGCGTGACGGGTGGGTTGCTCGGCGAACCAATTTTCGAAATGTTTTGACAAGAAATCTAATATGTCTCTTTCAAGATATTTCTTGTAAGATTTATACCAGCAGGATATCAATTTTTCTGAAAAGAGACACGGTCTGAGCCAAGTTTGGAATTTTTTGCACGGGATGCAGACTTAAATTTTATATAATATTATGTAATATGAAATTACTTAACTGCAAAAAAAGTTAGTAAATTGCACTTTAACTTGCTCTATGTACCTATATATTTATAAATTTAGTCTTCTAAAGAAAGAAAGAAAAGAAATCTAAAACTAGGTTTTAATTAAAATTCTACCTTAATCTCCCGATGACAGCTCTACCTTTTTTAAAAAAGCTTCTAGAATGGAAAGAATTTAAAAGAAAAGCGAAAGGAAGATTCTTAACTTAATTTCTCACACCCTCAAGCTGAAAGAAGTTTAACTGAGGAGATTTAAGACGCAAATAAGAGAAGTGCTACACAATTGAAAGTATGAGAGATTCGAGTTTTTGAATTGGTACCTAAATCAAAAGAAAATTTTAGGCTGTTTTAAATCGAGACTAAAAAATGTATCGATTTTACATTTGCATTTATGATAATATTTGGTATATTCTTGAAAATTATTATTAAACTATATTTTATAATTATATTATTTTCATAATTTTTAATAACTAGAAATTTAAAGGGACTTTAAAAAACTACAAGAGTTTTTAGTAATTTCAGTAAATTTCAAGTTGTTTAACAAATTTTAAAGATGAATACTAAAACATTTTTTATTGACAAATTTCTTCAAAATTTTGAAACTTTTCTGAATGTTTTGAAATTCCTTAAAATCACTTTAAATCGTTAGAAATCCTTTGGCATTTTTTTTAAACTCTGAAATTTCTTAAATTTTTTCATGTTCTTTTAAAATCCTTTGACATTTTTTAACTTCATTAAAAATCCCTTACAACATTTACAAATATTTTAAATCACTTGAAATATCTCTAAATTCCCTAAAATCATTTAAAATCTTGCGAAAATTCTTGAAAATGCTTAAATTCTTAGAAGTTCTTTTACAATCCTTTAGAAATATCAATATACATTTATCAACATAAACAGCATTTAAAATACATTGAAAAAATTAACAAAATGTGTAAATTAATTTAAAATCTTGAAACTCCTCTGAATTCTTTAAACATTCTTTACGATAACTTGCAATCCATTAATATCGCTTCAAATTCTCCTGAAATTCTTTAGGAAATCTTGATATCTTCGAAATCTAGGAAAATATCTTAAAATCCTTTTAAATTCCCTAGAATCACTTAAAATTTCTTTAAAATCTCTTTAAATTCCTTAAAATCACTTATTGTTTCTATAATTAATACCTTTTTTTTATAATAAGACTTTTTTCAGAAAATTAAATAGTTTAATAATAAAATATTATGAATATAATGATTCAGCAGAATAGTTTTTTAATCCTGACGGGGTATTCACCAGTACTTCCTAGGTAGGACATTTTTTGGGTAAATTGACAAGGCCCTGGACAGTTTTCCTTAAGTAGGGCAATATTCTATCTAAATGTTACAAGCCTGGTGTGGGCCTTGCCAGATAACCTTGTTAGGGCCACATCAGAAATAGGAAAAACTGACCAAGATCTTGTTAGAACCTGATGATCAAAAATTCTGCACTGGCAGGAAGGAAAAAGATGAAAAAGTTTCCTTACTATAGAATGATAAATCACTCGGTATTGTTAGCTTCAACATGAATATAAGCATTATCGTATCGAATTTAACTTTATTATTCTCACTAATTTACGTTTGCTCATTTTAAACTGCTAATTAATTCCAATCATGGTTCACAGATCACGCACCGATTATGTTAATTTTCTACTTTACTTATGATATATCTTTCCTAACAACAGATTTACCAAAGTGAATAGCAATGCGAGTCATAATTCGAAAATAATGTCATCGAAGAATAACGAGTGGTAATTTAAGTGCTCGTAGTGTGGAAAACAAAAAATTGTGAGAGAGTACAGTGTAATATTCCCTAGGAACGAATGTCATCACTTTATATATACATATATATAGTAATCATTTGCAACCTGTCGTCTCGTGTTTCGAACAACATCGTTTCGCGGGGTGATGCTGCGAAGCTTAATGGTTTGGAAAAATCAGAATCATCCGTGGGAGCATGTATGAATACAAAATGAGTTTTCCCTTCATTCAGTGACGTCATCGTGCCCACTGACTTAGAGCGGGTCATTGGCATATAAGAGAGAAATCACACATGTCAGGTTTATTGGGAAAAAAGATTATAATTCCACTACTGCAACCAATCAAAAAATGGATTCAGAAGGGAGAGAATGTATCGCGTCCATTTCAATTTCTTTTATAGTTTAAATATTTATGAGTAAATATAAAAAAAATGTATTTCAGGTGATAAAGAAACATTTAGTTTAACACAATTTTTTTAAATTCTACGATTTCAAATTACGAGCAGAATTGTCCGAAATTGAATCGAAAATCAAAGAAAGAACAATCTCAAATTCAGATGGATTTTATTTTATAGTTTTCAGATTAAAATTAATGAAAAAAATGAATATGATAATAATGATTAATGATTAAAGTGGAAAGCTCACCTGGGCTCGGATTTGAAAAGGTGTTTTTCGACTGGGAGAAGCCTAGAAACAAAAAGCGATGCATAAATTATTAAATGAAAATATAAAAGAAAAATTTTCAATTAAAAGAAGAAAATGCTATGCGACATAAAATAGAAAGCAAGGAGATATTGTATTAAAATACAAGATCAACTCTAATAAACCATTGCTGAAACAAAAATCTAATAATAATCCCGAATTTTCATTAGCGTCGTAAAATTCATTAAAATTTGCCTCTCTCTGTACTAAATCAGCATTCAGAGTGAATTAATTTTCTGAACATGAGCATTTAATACAAATTTTCCGGACGCAATTAGAAATTTAATTAATTCTTTAGTGGGACGCAATTTTGCATTTAAAGAGCCCTAAAGCTTCACTTAGTATTTTGTATTGGTCCATTTCTATATGAAAGTTTCACTTTACTCTTAACTGCTCCCAACGTAAATAATTAATTTAAAATATGCTCGCAATTGCGCTCTCTCTGATTCTCAACAGAATATTTCCCTCTCATTTTCTCTCTCACTTCAATGTGGATAACTTCGTTATCGCAACGCACAATTAAATGCACGTTGTTACCTTGTTACGAAGAAACATCGATGCTTCAGTTCCAGCGGGAAATATAGGAGGTACATATAACAAGAAAAACAAATTAAAAAATCCGTTCGACTCTTGAAAATTTATTTAATGTCGCAAATTCAATTGAAATAAAAGTCCACACACTAGAGCGAAACCCGAGAGCGAGAAGTGTTTCAGCACAGCCATTTTCTAATAAAGCCGTCTTCGAGATACCGGGTTAAGTCCTCAAGGGCGAAAGAGAAACAGATGAAGAGGGAAGAAAGCTGGAAAAGATTTCCCTGTTAAGAAAGTTGGGGTGGATACCGTTTGAAAGAGACATAAAGAACCTGTGAGAGAAAAAGAGGGTGGGAAACTGAAGGGTGGAAAGGAGGGAAACATTGGGTCGAAACTCCAGCTTAAAATTGCTTTAACGAGCTAAAATCTTATATCGAGGAAGCTGAGATTCACTTTTGCGCTGATGTTTGTCGAATTAACCCAGAAAGTGTGTTTTTCTGACGTCACTTTTGCTTCAGGTCATCAACTGTACTTATACGATTTCTTAAGGCGCTGACAAATTTCTTTTCAATTTTTTTCTTTTTTTTCAAATTTTTTCAAATGCGCATAGAATTTTCATTCCTAACGACTTTTAAAGTAACATATTAGGTTATAAACATGTTTTTAACAATGTGACTGGCTTGTGATCCATAGCGAAAACTTCAGATTGAAATTCATTCCGAATCAATCCAAAATTTTCCGAATCATTCAGGAATTTGCGTCCGAACTAAACAGTTTCATTCCGATCGAACCGGAAGGAGTTTTTCAATCCGAATTAATCCGAAGCCCTTTCAGAATCAATCCGAAAATTTAATCCAAATGAAGCCGCCAATCCAAATTAATCGGATTCCTATAGACAGGATTTACTCGGATTCATTCGGATTGATTCGGATAGGCAGGATTGAATCGGATTCGTGCGGATTGACCGGATTTATTCTGATTGAAAGTTCCGGATTCATTCGAATTGCCGGATTTATTCCGATTGAAAGTTCGGATTAATTTTATTTGTTTGCGGATTAATTCAGAGTGAAAATTCCTTCAGAATAGATCGGAATGAAACTGTTGGGTTCGGATACAAATTCCGGAATGATTCAGATAGAATCAGAATGAATTTTAATCCGAAACTTTTGCTAGGGATATTATACTCTTATAGTATCCTAAGATGAAGATCAAGTTCGTTAGTCAGGCGTATGGGATAAAAATTCAAAAAGTTAGATCATTCACAAAATTTTTGAGACAACTGTTTTTATAGATTTACAAATTCTAATACAACTATTTGTATTCCTTAAAAATAGGAACAATTTATCTTTATGACTTTTTTCGATAAAATTATAAGACCTTTTAGCATTGACAAAAAAAAACTACAATTTCTCGCTTGATCATTTTTAATGTAGGGTAAGTATTTTTCGTTTGAATCACGAAAAATATTGTTAAAAATTTTTTTAATATTATGTAATTTTTTAGTAAGGACATAAATATATGGAAAAAATCGAGTGCAAAGCGTGAGTATTTTAAGTAAGTAAATTTCTTTGTTCATTCGAAATTAAATACGAATTTCATATTTTGTATATACATGGAAAAAGGAAAATGGCTGAATTTATCATTTAAAATAATTAACATGCGCTCTGAACGTCTTTTTAGTAACTTTTACTATTTAAAATTGTAATTTTTGCTAAGAAACTCTTAAAACTTGCTATTTTCTTTGTAAAAGTTACAATTTGAAATAGTAATTCTCCTTAAAAAAACCATATAAATCGAGACATTCTGATATCGAAATAGATAATTTTAAAAATAGTAAATGCAACAAAATATTTAAAAAATTTTATTATGCATAATTAAATGAGGCGACCTAATATTTTTAAACCGTTTATTATTTGTTTTCAACAGAATTTTTTAAACATCTTCTGCACTCCACAATCACATAAATCAAAATCATAAAAATTAAAAGGCGCCATGGATTTTGAATAAAAATTAAAGAGTAAAGTGAATTCACTTAAACTACGCGTAATTTTCCCCTTAATTCAAATCTCTATTAATGATTTAAATATTTTTTCTGTCTTAAAAACTGGTTATTCAAAATTCTGTCATTTGTAATATTTCAACTTAAAAATTCGTTAATTCACAAAGCCAAAATTTAATACATTCCTATCTGGAATTTTCCTTCAAAAGATTTCTTAACTCTGTTTGAAATAACTTGAAAAGAATCAAAATTGTTCTTTTGGATCTGGAATTGCGCGTGTCAGCAGAGACCCTCGTGGTTTTAATACCCCATTATAAAATAAAAGTGCTTCCCGAAATTGTTCACGAGTCTAGTAAAGTGAGATGAAACATAAACCTCAATCACGTCGCAGGAGAGGAAGCTTTCGCATTTTTCGAAACCTCATAATGCCTCCTGCTGGAACTTGTGAAAAGAGGGAGGAGGAAGGTGGTCTGCTAGAAACGGTGACAGAGAAAGAGAAAGAAAAAGAAAAAAAAAAAGCGTGATCATGGCTGTGAAGCATTGACTGAAACGAGATAGATAGAAAAACGGGGACCCATTGAGAAATCCACTTCCTAAGTCTCGTGTTACCAGCGTATTTTGACAAGATCTTATTGTCGCAGAGCAGTTAAGCCCTATTGACCCTATTATAGTCCTATTAGTATTATACTAGGATTTGCGGTTACTCCTTGAATGGATTCTCCTCCGCCTACTTCTTCACGGGTCTTTTCCTAGAAAATGCGCGTGCCTACTCAAGGTATGTCTTTTTCCAGCATAGACTTATAGGCGATCAATTCTTTAATAAGAAGCAATTTAATTTTATGAGAGAGCTAGTTTTTGTATTACGCAGTTCACTAAGTCATTCAGGTAAACAATTTATAAGTAAGAAAAGAATAAATTAATTTAAAAAGTAATGTAAGTGACAATATAGAGGGTTTTATTTAGGACACTAAGACCCTGTTGTCATTTACATTAGAAATTTGATTATTTAAATTGCAGTTTACAAACAAAATACAAACTTCAATGAGAGGAACGACATAAACATACTTCATACTTTCTGCAATTTCTAAACATTTCAGCTAGATCTTTTCTTTAGTTTAAAAATCAAGTCTTTTTTTACTTTAATGTTCTAACTTATTAATTTAAAGTTGTATTTCCAACAAATAAACAAAAAAGTTTTATAGAACTTTAAAGTAAATAACCAACTACCATAGAAAAAATTTAGAAATTAATTTAAAAAGTAATGTTAGTGACAATAGGGTTTTAGTGCCCTCGATTCGTTATTTATTTAGTTAGGGAACTAAACCCCTGTTATCATTTATATTAAAAATTTGATAATTCAAATTACAGTTTTCAAACAAAATATAAACTTTAATGAAAGGAACGACATAAAAATACCTTAATATTTTCTGCAATTTTTTTAAAATTTCAGCTAGACCTTATTTCCTCCAGTTTAAAAATCGGAAGTCTCTTTTCTTTTATTTTTAAATTTCTAACTTATTGACTCAACGTTATATTTCCAACAAAATTAAAATTATGGAAAATTGAATTGAGGAAACATAAAAATTATAGCACATTATTATTAGATGAAATGAGTTTATGTAAAATGAATTTTATGAAAAACAGAATTTGGGGTATTTTTATGCGCCCCAACTGAAGTATTTTACAGTTTTGGAGATAGAGAAGTCTCATACTATATGTAATATGGAGGGATACAAACAAGTTCGTCTGAGTAAGCGCAGCACAAAAAAAAAGTATCCTGAAGTCACTGAAAAATCCTGAAGTAAACTGAAGTATCATGAAGTGCCGCATGAAGTTATAAGTAGGTCCTCAATCCGTCGGGTTGTCAACCCCTCATGAAAAAGTATCTGTCTCTTCTAAAGGAAGTTCAAAGAAGTGAACGAATTATTCTACAAAACTTTTCAATGAACCACGAGATAAATCAAAAAATATATGGCAACCGAAATTTAAAAAATCAACAAAAAAAATATTTTCCTTTCTGAAAAGTAAACAAAATGAAACCACTTTTTTACCAGTAAAATTCCCTTCATTTATTAGTTTCTTATATAAGTGAGAAAAGAAGAAATTAATTTAAAAAGTAATGTAAGTGACAGTGGTGGGGTTTTAGTGTCCTCGTTTCGTTATTAGTTAGTCATTACAAATTTGATTATTCAAATTGCAGTTTTCAAACAAAATACAAACTTTAATGAGAGGAACGACATAAAAAATATATGGCTACCGAAAAATTTATCCAGAGAAAATACACTGGATACTATTAATTTCTAAAAAAAATATTTTCCTTTAAAGTAATTCTCCAAATAAACAAAATGGAACCACATTTTATTAGCCACTGAAATTCCCTTCATTTCTTAGTTTCTGCAGGGATTACATGGAGCTCAAAAAAAAAGGAAGAAAAATGACGATATCCAAATACTTCCGGCGCTTCTTTCTCCAGAAGAGTCCCACTTACTCGCACCTCTTGCCTCTTATCCATACGGTCTGTGAGAAACGGAACGTTCTTGTACATATATGCATAGTTTGCAGAGGTATGTGTAGACCTATGCGAAGTATAGTATAGCTTCATTTTTAAAGCTCACGAGCATCGCGGAATGAGCTGCTACTTAGAGAACGGGTGGAAACGCATTCAGCGACACGCAATCAAGAACTGCAACTGTGTATGCATCCGTTTTTTGTAATACTAGTAGACATATCTGTGAATGTGTTGATGTGTACATGCACATATCTTTCCCCTCACATCCACAAACCCTTCTATATGCATACAGATACACAGATATGCATAAATGTATACACAAAAGTGAACGACGACACATGGATGGGACAGCACCCTGTATATATTAAGAGAAGCCTGCAGAAAAGTGGACTTGGAAGGGCAAGAAGAGGGTAGGAACCAGAAACGCGCGCGCAATACACGCGTGTAGACGAGGCGTGAATTCATGTATGCTCGCAAAGTACTCTTCACCGGGGACAATCGAGGTGTTGGACTGGAAATCCATACCAATTTGAGCGACTTATGCTAGTACGCTTGAAAGCCCGATGTATACGATATACCTTCACTTACCTATCGCTCTCCTTCAATGCTAATATATGTATATATTGCTACGTGGATAATTCTTCGAATACAGAGCATTTCGACAGTAAAGTAGGTATATACATTTTTTTTTAATTTGAAAGAAAAAAATGTTTCTCTCAGTTCAAAGCAGGTTGATTATCATTAAAAAAATAATATTATACATTCTCTCTGATATTTGGTTCAAGTTTCAGACGTCTATAGTCTGACGGTTTTTTTTTTTTTTTTTTTTTATTATTTATGTTGAGATTTCATAAGATTTCAGAAATTATAAAAGGATTTTAAAAATAGTTGATAATTGTTACCAAAGGTAACATTCAATTAAGTTAACATATTTACCGGTTAAGTATTTGAATTAATTTAATTAGCAAGAGGAAATCCATTTTAATATCCTGAAACCAGAATAATTATTTGATTGAAGTATAGTCTGACGATTTTTTTCGATTTATTGGAATAAAAATATTAACAGAAAATTTTTTAAGTTTTTCAAAATAATTAAAATTTGTAGTTATTACTGGCAGAAATTTATCCGGCGTTGCCCGAGATTTTAAGAGATTTCATAGAATTTAACGGATTTTAAAAAAAGTTGAAATTAGTTGTCAAAAAGTTTTTTCGGATATTTAAAATATTTCAAAAATTATATTATAAAAGGATTGTAACAGATTTATAGTGATTTTAAGAAATTTCGAGGAATAAAAACACAAAAGGATTTTAAAAAGAGTTTAAAATTGTTATCAAAAGGTTTTTTCAGAAATTTCACAATATTTCAAAGTATTTTGACTGATTTTAATGAACAATTTTAATCAAACAAACTTTTTTCTGAGTGCAAGCTTTTTTAAATGGCTTATGATCGAGCTTTTCGAGATCACGCATAAAATAAACGCATAAAATAAAATTTTTTTAAATTAATCAGTATAGGATATAAAATAATTATCTGCCCGTTGATCTGATTCCTTGATAATAAAATTTTTAAAAAATTCCTTAAAATTACTTAAAATCTTAAGAAATTTGATGAAATTCCTTTAAATTTATCGCAAAAAATAAATTGATATTTCTTAAAATTACTTAAAATTATTCCTAATCTCATGAAGTTTCATTATAGTATATCTTAAAATTCATCAAAATTCCTTGGCATTTCGTTAAATCCCGTTGAAATTCCTGAAAATCCAATGAAATATCGTAAATCCCTTGAAATCCTTTAAGTCGTTGAAATAACTTAATATTTTACGAAATTTTGTATAGATTCTCTGAAAACTATTTAAAGTAGCATTTAATTTCATAAAATCCTTTAAAATGTCATATAAAATTCCTCTAAATACCGTGAAATCACGTATAATAATAATATTGCTAAAATATAAAAAGATTTCGTAAAACCTTTATAAATTCCTTAACATTATTCAAGATTCCATAAAATTTCATTAAATCGATTAAAATACCTTAAAATTCAAGGTGAAATAAAAAAATCTGAAAATTCAAATCTAGTCGCTAAAGGGTCATCTAAAAAATGTTGAAAAATATTCTACAGTGTTTTAAACTTAATCCATCAAGTTGTCAGCCCCTGACAACTGACTGAACCCTATAATTACAGAAAGTTGACCATTAAAAGCAAACTCATGACATTCGGAAGACTTCCAAATTGCCAATATTTCGATTTATGCAATGAAACTATACTATAGGATGATCGATTCTGACTCACACGTTCCTAATTATTTAAAAAATGTATTTCATAAAATATTTATTAGATAGTAAAGGGGAATTTCGATCAGACAGTAAATAGAATATTTCCCCGAGGAGTCTCTCTGCAATAAGGATAGGAAGGGTGTCTTGCAAGTGGGGGACGATCAAGGGCTAAACTCCGAACCAGAGCCACTGCACTCTCTGTAGGTACGGCACGATAATGGACATAGTTTGCTGGTAATGTCCGAGACTAATTCCCGTGTTATTTCATTAACGTCCCGCAGGTCCCTGGAGGGTTTAAGAACCAAGTGGAGGTTGCCACCAACGCCAACAGTTCCACCATTGCCGGCGTGCCGCACCACATCTAGGGCTGCATTAGGTGCGCGTCAAAGGGTGAAAATTTACGAGGTGAAAGCCCAATTGATAGATTACTCAACTAGCAAATAAATAATAAATTCAATCTATAAATCTATTCTCATACCCTGCTCCTTATTACTTAAACCCAAAAAAAACAATATTTTTCCGATTGTAAACTTTGTTTCAATGGTTCAGCTTTTTTGATCCTATAGATATTTAGTAAAACATTATATGTTTTAGAGAAAGTTTTTTGTTTGCATTTTAAGCAAGAAAATTAAGTTTATTAAATTTTGATAGAAGCTTGAATGAATAATAGAGTTAAAATCTGAAAAAAAAATGAAAAACTCCTCAAAGTTCGATCAGCGATCGCTTTAACGTCAGTTAGCCCTTTTTCCTCTACAGCTGCAAGAAAGGGACTATAGAGGAACTTTTGCTTTTGTACGGGGTTTGAAATTGATTTGTCGGAGCGGATTATGCGATTAGACGAAAGACTGCGGCGATGAGGGTCAAATGATTGACAATGCTGCCTCGAGAGCGTAATTAGGAAAAATCATTTCTCACCAGACGAGAAAATTTGTCATCGAGGAAAAGATAAGAGGCTTTACACCCTTCTTCTATTACTAATTTTTGAATCAATCAAATAATTCAAAGGCTTTGTGCATTATTTCTTTCTTTCCAAAAAAAAAAATAAATAAATAAACTTTTTTCAGCGCGATAGAAATTAGATTGAGCAAGCATAATTACAAAGATGGTGTCTAAGAATTAATCAGAGTGCGATAATGGAAAAAGATGAACACTTAAAAAATGCTCTTTTGAGTCCGGAATTTTTAACCATTGCGAATAGCTTCTCTTTCTGGACCGTATTTTTCTTTTTCTCTCATCATCCTCCCATTTCCATCTCTTTCTTGCTCGACCTCTCGGCAGTGTTATCCAATTATTCTAAGTTGTTAAGGCGAGTTAGGACGCTTAAGGAACTAAATTAAGACATTCCACACGACAAATCTCCCAAGAATCTCAATTAACTTCCCTACGAGTCTTCTTCGTGCTTTAATTAACTGTTTAATTTCGTTTAATTTGCATTCGCAATTGCATAAGCTGCTATATTGGCGTACCGCATTGCATTGCCCTCGAATTTGAATTAAATCCGCTGCCCTGAATGCAAAACACGTCAGTCATATATTGATCGGTCCTTAATATTCATGTATAATGAATATTATAAGTTAGATTCAGATAATTTCGAAGATTAGACAAATTACAGATCATGATTGATTAATCAGTGGAATGCCCGAGCAGAAATTTTCATGGGGTTAAATTTAATTCTGACAGGGTTCTCTTCGGGAAAGCTGGCTAGGGCCTCGTCAGTTTACCCAAAAAATTCTCTACATAGGAAAAACTGGTCAATACCTCATCAGGATTTAAAAATTATTCTGCGGAATCATTATTCAGAATATTTGATTCTTAAACTATTTATAATTTTCTGAAAACAAAAGTCTTATTATAAAAAAGAGGTATTAATTATACTCTCTAAATTAGAATTAGTAAAAAACTACTATTTGGTAGTAGTTTTCTACTAATTCATATAGCGCCGATTCGTTTACTATTAATTAGTAAAAGTCTACTAATTCAATATGTAAGTATAACATACTAAATGAATATTAGTAACTACATCTACTAAAGGAATTAATAATAGTACTACTGAATGAATTGGAATATGTATTCTTGGTTACTATTTTAAATAGTAAATTTAAAGTTATCTTGAGTCAACGGAACACTAAATTTCACTTCTAAACTTGAATAAGTTAAATTTAACTGATTACCAGTCAAATTCCACTGATTTTCAGTGACTCTTTTCTCACGATTTTAATTAGTGAACAATCTACTGGAAATTAGTGAAAAGTCACTGAAATTTTTAGTAGTTTAGTGACGATTACTGAAAATTTCAGTGACTTTTGACTGATTCTCAGTGAATTTTCCCTGATTAAAATCATGAGAAAAGATTCACTGAAAATCAGTGGAATTTGACTACTTCAATTTTAGAGAGTATACCTATATAAATTGAGAAAACATTAAGGGCATGTGTTACTTACCATATAAACAAGTTTTTAAACCTTGTTTTTTTTCTAAAATTTTTACATTTTCAAAAAAATTATAGTCAGCATCCGTCAAGAACGTGAATGCGGACGGATGTTGACTAAAGTTTTATTTAAAATGTAAAAATTGTAGAAAAAAACCGGGTTTAAGAACTTGCTCATATGGTAAGTAACACATGCCCTTAAACTTTTAAAATTCAAGAATCAAAAGACAGTTTTTAAAAAATTAATAATTTAGATAATTTTCCAATTGATTTCTACTCATTGAATTAGTAAGTTGGTACTACTAAACAGATTAGTAGAAAATCCTGACTAATTCATTTAGCAACATAAATCTTACCATTTAATTTAGTAGAATTTCAAAAAATTACTAATTTTACAGTCAAAACCGTCGTTACTAATTGCATTAGTAAAATTTCTACTAATTCAGATTTAGAGAGTATAGAAACAATAAGTGATTTTAAGAAATTCTAGGGAATTTCAAAGGATTTCCGAAGAATATACTCTCTAAATCTAAATCAGCGAAAACCATACCAAATCAGTGAAATTCGCTGATTCAGATTTAGAGAGTAATGATTGTCCAGAGCTTCCACATGTTTTAAAAAAACATAAGAGATTTCACGTGATTTGAAGTAATTTAAGAGGATTTCAAAAAATTTCAAAATTTTAGAGCACTAAAAATTGTTCTGAAAATTTCTAAAAATTTTCTGAAAACAAAAGTCTCATTATAAAAAGAGATATTAATTATATAGAAACAGTGATTTTAAGAAATTTTTAAACAATTTAAAAATATTTCACGAAAGTTTCAAAAGTTTAGAGTATTAAGGGGTTATTCTACTTTGTACGCTTAAAAAAAAGACCTATTTTTCAATTTTTTTTTTGAGTATGTCAAGAAAGATAAGGATTTAAATATTTTTAGGTATGATAAAACATGTCTTAAAATACGTAAAAAAATTGTTTGTTATTTATTTTATTGCATTGTTCTTGTTTTAAACGCGTTTTTCTCAAAACAGCGTTTTTAAAACGGTATCAAGGATTTTATGAAAACTATTCGACCGATCCTTATAAAATTTAAACCACACATTCTACACATATAACGTATAAAGTAGAATAACCCCTTAACAAATTTTTTTTTAAGTATTTGAAGGGATTTTAAATAAGAGAGTTTTAAATTTAAAAGAATTTCCAGAGTTTTCACGAGTTTTAAAAAATTATAAGATATCGTCAAGGACTTTAAGAGATTTTAGTAAATTTTAAGAGATTTCAAGTGATTCTAGGGAATTTAAAAGGATTTTAAGATATTTTCCAAGATTTCAAAAATATCAAGATTTTCTAAAGGATTTCAGGAGAATTTAAAGCGATATAAATAGATTGCAAGTTATTTTAAAGAATGTTTATAAAGAAGTCAGGGGAATATAAAAGAACTACTTCCTAGAATTTAAGGATTTTCAAGAATTTTCACACGCTTTTAAATGGTTTTAGGGAATTTAAAGATATTTCAAGAGATTTTACAAGACTTGAAAGATAACGAGATTTTTTAAAGGATTTTCAGAAATTTTATGTGGTTTTATAGGAAGTTTAAAACGATTTCGAGAGATTGAAGTGATTTTAAGAAGATTTCAAGGAATTCCGAAAAAAAATCATAATACATTCAGGACTTTCAATTATTTAAAAAGATTTGTTAATATTATAAGGGATTTTTAAAACGTACCAAAGGATTTCTAAAGATTTCAAGTGATTTTAAGGAATTACAAAACATTGAAAAATGTTTCAAAATTTTGAAGTAATTTGGCAATAAAAAATGTTTTAGTATTCTTTAAAATTTGTTAAACCTCTTGAAATTTACTGAAATTACTAAAAACTCTTGTAGTTTTTTTTTAAATCCCTTTAAATCTCTAGTTATTAAAAATTATAAAACTAATATAATCATAAAATGTATTTTGATAACAATTTTCATGAAAACTAGTTTAAAGTTCTAAGAAATATATTTTTCTGCATTTCTCAACAATGTAGAAATTTTAAAATTTTCCAATATATAAATATAACCATCTTGTAATCAAGTATGAAAAATATTGGGATTTCCCTATTTTTACCCGGTGTTTGATTTCAACGTAATTAAATGATTACTTTCACTATCTTCGTATTTTCCGTAAAAACATTCTTTACAATCCCACGAGAAGGCTTGAAAGTATAAAAATTGAAACAACCATCGACTTTTTGAAAACCATATGAAGTGAGAAAATATTCACAGTAAAGGGTTTCTGAGGACTGTTAATTATTTACAAGGAGACTTTTTTCATAGGAGGTATACTTCCAAGGCATGGGAAGAGTGAATTTCTAGTATCAGAATTTCATATATCGACCTCTCCAATTAGTACACATTCGTTATTCGTGGGTCTTGTATTTTTTAAAAAATACGTTTTTTTCGAGGCGCGCTTTATGCCTCATCGAGCGATATTGGTTATAAACGGAGAAGGCTAATTTGAATTGCAAGCCATTTTCCTATACGAGTTCACAAAATCACACCCAGAATTATTTTTACTCGAGTATTCCACCTTATATACTATACACATACATACCCTCTATTTATTTCAATTTAAATCAACACAGAAACGCACCTACGAGATGAATATTCGTTTCATACATAAATTAAGTACTCACACAACTTATGACATCTTGCATAAATGTAAATTCATGTACACATGTACTGCGAAAAATTTACACAGGCCTTGTTTCTTGCCGCGTAATTTTCAGTAAACAAAGCAATGCCCTGAATACATAATTCGCTAATTCGTCCAAGAATTTATGCTCGAGTATACGCTTTGTGGCAAACTTGTCGAATCAAGGGGTGCGGTAGACTCTTTGAACATTTGAGTACTAATCAGTATCGATCTGTACCCACGAACGTTCTTCTTGTCTTCAATCTTAATCGCTAATACTTTTTTACCTCAGCATCTTAATTAAGATGACATATTCTAATATATCTAAAAAGTTTTTCCTTAAAGTGAATTCTAGTGAGGCCCCAACTAGCGACCCATATCGAAATTTCTACACGGATATGTACTCATAAAAATTAAAGGATATAAAACAAATTCCAAATTTTTGGGTGATTTTCAACATGGGATTACTCAGATCTTGACTGTAACATTTTTTAATGCGCGCGATTTTCAATTAAAATCATCGAAAGGCTAATGACAAAAAATGTTTCCAAATTTTTTCTCATCTTTAAATTGGTCTGTGGGCTTGAAAACATTTTTTTGTCATGTGACTAAACATCTCTTTTAGAGAATTTAAGCAGCTTTAATTTATAAGCCCATATTGAACTCCGTACGATGATTTGGCGCGGAGTAATCGCTGATCAAAGCAGAAAAGTCAATTTTAACTTTGACCATCAATTACTCAGGAACAAATGATCGTACAGAAGATGCGAAAGTAGGGTTTTGGTAACTGCTAAACATTCTCTATGACATGAAATCAGTGGTTATTGATAAAAAAAATTTTTTCGAAGTGATACATTGTTGACTGGAAAAAAGTTGAAAATATGCAAATTTAAGGATATTTGAAAAATTTGGTATAACTTTGGATATAGTGGATGAATGAAGGATACCGTCGGTAATTTTTCAACCTTATAATGTGTCCCTAAAAATACCTCAAAGTTGCAAAGCGCTGCCATTTTTTTTATAAGTGTCCAGGAGGGTTAAATTTATCCTTTCTGTCAAAAACCATCGTCACAAGCAATTTTTCCGTTTTTATTCATTTTTTCAACTTCAAAATGGTTTTTTTTTAACAATAATGCGTAATTTCTCTGTTCTTAGGCATCAATCACCAAAAATAAAATAAAATACAATTTTTTTACAAAAAAACTAGGGGTGCCTTGTGAGCACATTCTCATCACACTTCGCGCGATTGCATTCGCTTACCAATCTTCATCTCTGATATATACTCTTTTACTTGAATTACTTTATTTTTATTCTCATCAGTGCACATCAGTTTTAATTATCTTTATTTTTTGGAATTTTTGAAAAGTTATATGTATATCTGACAATTTTTGTTTTATAAAAAAAAGTCATAATGATAAATTGTTCGACTAATTGAATTCTATGAATATCATTAAACAGAATTTTAAAAAATATTTTAAAAATTATCCAAATTTTTAAATTTTTATCAAAAATGGCTGGCTAACGAACTTGACCTTTATTTTAGGACAATAAAAGAGGCCAATTGAAGGCCAATCAAATCGGTCAATTCTTTCGAAAGTTATCGTGCTCACAAACTAAAATCTACAGACAGACAGACACATTGATAAAAACATGTTTTTTGGGTCCAGGGGGTCACAAAACGTCGACATTTGACAAAAAATGGGGGAATCAAATTTTACACAAAACTAATACATTCCCTGATGAGAATGTAAAAATTAAGTTTCCAAAAAAAGCTTTTCTTCAATATATTTTGTATATAAAGTATATTATAGAATTTCAAGAGATCTCATCAGATTTCAAAAATTATGAAAGGATTTAAAAATATTTGTAGTGATTTTAAGGACTAAAGAATTTTAAAAAGTAAAAAAGAGTTTAAATTAGTTATCAAAAGGTTCTTTCAGAGATTTCACAATATTTCAAGACATTTTAAAGACTTTAAAAAGATATCCTGGGATTTTAAGGGATTTCAAGAGATTTTTAGGATTTAAGATTTAAGATTTTTAGGATTTCGTGAAATTTTAAGAAATTTTGAAACTGTCTTCAAACTTTTTGAATTAAATTTTCTTTTAAATTTTTAATCTTAATTCTGTAAGCTATTTAAAAACATTTTAAATAACTAAAAAATATTGTTGTTTAAAATATTTCAAAATCCCTTGGAATTTATTAAAATTACTTGAAAGATCTTAAAATCTGCGCTCAAAGTTTGAAATCTGTTCAAAATCTTTTTTATTCTTTTGAAATTCATTAAAATCCCTTAAAATCACTTAGAATCCCATCGAAATGAAATTATTAAAAATATCTTGAAATCTAGTGACATCCATAAAAATGTCTGAAAAATCCTTTTGATAATTCTTTTGAACCCTTTTAAAAATCCATAAAATTGGTTAATTCCCTTAAAATTCTTAAAATTCTTTAGAACTCTTTAAAATTCCACCTAATCTTTTTATGTACATATTATGATAACAATACATAAAAAAAAGTTACAGTTATTAAAAAAGAATATAATAATTATACAGGTGTTATAAAAACACATATATGAGTTCTAGATATGAGTTCTAAACACTGTTAAGATTTAATAATGAACGCCTTCTTTCAATTTTGATTAGCTTCATTTTTCCAGTTATTGTGCTTCTGAGTAATTCGTAATTGTTAGAGTCAAAAGACTTTACAAGAAAGAAAAATAGTCGTACTTAGAAAGCAGGAATGTGAGAAAGCATACGAAGGGGTGTGAAAATAAAGAGGGAGAGAGAAAATGAAAAAGAGAGGCGCGTGCGTTTCTCAAGCGTTGATAGGCAATCTCGTTGATTGCCAACTTCAAACGAACTGAGAAGTGAAGAAGAGAGGCGATACTTCGCAAGGTAAAACTTGAATCGTGTACAAATCCCTGAATCCTGAAACAATACCATTCCCGACTTGTGTTTTATATCCTTCCGTTTACAAAAACCTTCAGGACATACGTGTACGTTTCACAATGACTCTCACATGTTCACTCGGAAATTCTACCACCTATTTATTTTATCCTTCAACAAATAAATAATCAAGTTCCTTATCTCCTGCAAAATTGTTTATCTATGTGCTCCGGTTTTTTACACGGTGGTCGTTTTATAAACTAAAGAATTGTAAATTTTAAACATATTGCTTCGAAATATATATATATGTACATTTGTATTTGACTTCAGAAGAAGAAAAAAAAACATTAATTTCTCATAAATTTTGTAATTAAAATGATTTTTTAACAACATTTCTTAAGATTTAAACGAAAAATACTTACTCTATCATAAAATGCTCAAAGAAGAAGTTGTAGATATTTTTGTATTTATATTTTTATATTTTTGTATTTAGATATTTTTTTATTTATATATATTTTTTTTGTTTATTGCCATTTTCACGGAGAAAACTGGATAGTCAAATTTTAGGACAGCCATCTAAGATAGTCAACCTGAATATCTGGGATAGTATAAATTGTATATTCAGATTTTCAGGTTAACTATCTTAGAAGGCTGTCCTATAGTTTACACTCCAGACTATCCATTTTTCTCCGTGTTCTGAGATTCGAGCGAGCGTTATTTGGCTCAAAGTTTGGATTTTCCATTTTTCAAGGGGATCATGTAAATTTACCAATATTTAAAATTCGCGAAAGAAAATAATAATATCGAAAAATTATAAATTTCCGAAATCGAGTTATCGAAATTTCAAATTCCCGAAGTGAAATCACGTTAAATATTCTCGAAATTGAAATATTGGAACTGTTCAGGTATTTTATGCTCGCAAATTATTCCTTTATTTTAATTCTCGAAATCGAAAAATTTTCGATTAAAATTTATTTGCAAAATTTTTGTTGAAAATTTTCAAGATGAGAAATTTTTAAGAGAAATTTTGAACAAAAGTTTTGGAAATAAATTTTAATCGAAAATTTCGAGAAATTTTAATTTCAGGAATTTTAAATTTCGCGAATTTTATAATTTCGGTAATTTTAAATTTCGGTATTAATTATTTTCTTTCAAGAATATTCTATTTCGGAAATTTTTAATCTTTGGAAATTTTCAACTTCGGGAATATTAAATTTCCGTAAACTTACGTGATCTTTTTTCAATAAATTAAAAAATTGTCGCGACAATCTTGTAGGGCTTTCAAAAAGCAGCCTTTTTCCTCTCTTGACTTTTTTTTCATATTGTGCATTTTTTGGCTCAAAATTTTAGTTTTCGATTTTTTTTTATTTTGTAAATCCTATAATTATGATAGGTTTCTTTTCATAGAAAAAATTCATAAGTTCGTCTTTTTGAGTACTAGGAATAGCCAGCCGTGCATAGAATACTTAAATCTTTAAAAAAGTGATCTAAAAAATTTTGAAAATCCTGTAACTTTTTGAATTTTTATCCAAAATGGCTGGCTATTGAATTTAACTTTCAATTTAGGACAATAAAAGAGTATGGCAAAGGCCAATTTAATCTGTCAATTCTTTCAAAAGCTATCGTGCTGAGAGATTTCTAATCAAAACACACACGCACACACACACACAGAGATAAATACACAGAGTAGTACAAACCTGTTTTTCAGGTTCAGAGGGTCTTATTTCTGATAGGATACTTACATTCTATAAACATTTAACATTTAACTTTAAAATTAGTCTAAGAACATTTTTGAAACCGTCAGTTGTTTCAATAATTATTTAGAATTAAAAAAAAAAACACTAAAACTCTGACTCTATTAAAAATATTTTTTTAAAGAAGTAATAAAAGCATTGAATTTTCGACTTATTGAATACAAAATTTTGGCACCTTTCATTCAAAGGAATAAATGTATTATCAATTAATAAAAGGAAAGAATTCCGAAAAATAAATGCTTTTATTTTTTAAAAAGTGGAACTTTTTAGAACTAAACAATTTAAAAAATTCCAATTATTTAAGCAGCTTTTGTTAAAACTTTCAGATTGTATGTAATTTAAAATAAGAACTGATAAAAAATCTGTATTATCATCTAAACATCATTAAAAAGAATGAACAATATTAAAAATATTGAATTTGTCCATTTCTAAATTAAGATTTTTTATTTTAATCTAAGAGTTCCGGGTGACAAATATTTTACTTGAAATAACTATAAAAAAATAAAGAACTGTAAAATTGTACAAAAGAAAACTGTATAAAAATAAAAAGTAAAACTGTAAAATAAAGGAATAATTTTCGAGCATAAAATACCTGAACAGTTCCAATATTTCAATTAAGATTATCAATTAATTTTTCTTAAAAAATTCGAATAATTTTGTTAAAAGTAGTACTGGTGATCGAAATCAAAGATACAGAAGTTTAACACAATTAAAGTTTATTTAAATTAACAGGATTGCTCAATTCACAAAATACCGATGATTTCTAATATGAATAAGAAATTTAAGGTATAATCCAGATTCTGAGAGAAGTTTCACAAACTTAGCAAGAAATAATTCGATTATTTTGAGAGATGTTTCACTAAAGATGTAAAGATATGAAATAACTCGCAAATCAATAAGTAAACATTGATTTAAAAGATGTTTGAGATTTAAGAGATATAAATTAACAAAAGAAAAGTGTGATCAGTTAAAGAAACTTGAAGAAACTCAACACAATGAAATTTAGTCAAGAAAAATGAAAAGACTCAAAGTGATGAACAAAGATGTAATCAACTCTTGAGATATAGAGAAAAACTCAAAAAGATGATGAGAAATACAGAGACTTAAGGAGATGTGAATTTTTAGGATACGAAAATGTAACTCAGTAGATAATTCAACGAAGCTCTGAACTCGTACAAGATCAAAGTATCACTGAAGTGAAGAGTCTTTCTAAGGTTCAGAGGTACATTTTTAGAGAAAGTAAGAATATTAGAAAAAGTAGCATTTGAATTTTATGATGGTTATATCTGAAGGGTCGAAGAGTACCTGGACCTTAGCG
>UCOK01019043.1:0-37781 GCA_900474325.1 Synergus umbraculus
ATAATATATATAATAATATAATAAATAATAATATATAATAATGATTATTATTAAATGCACAAGTTTCCTACCATAAGAACAAAATTTGTTTTGCTTCAAGACTATACGTCCGCAACAGCAGAAAAAGGCAGATTGCCCAATTGTAGCAAAAAGTTTTTATTATTGCGAACGTAATGTTAGCGAAACGACACTTAAAAAAATGTCTGCTTAAGATAACCAGAATACTGGATTTAAAATATAATATACGTAAAAATGTTGTTTTTCAACAACGGTTCGTTAATTCCGTTTTCCGATGAATAGAAAAAACTCCATCTAATTCTAATAAATTCAAAGAAAATTCAAATCATTTTTGTTTACTTCTTTTCTCAAGTAGACTAAGGTCGAGTACTGCTTCTTGTACAGCGTACGAGGACCGGTCGCAGATTCAATCTTATTAATCTCATTTGTAAAAAAAAAAACAAAGAAAAATACTCTGGAGGTGTGGTAACAAGTCGAGGCCTCATCAAATATCCTCTAAAGAATAAAGTGGGAAAATTTTCTGGGTATAAAAGGAGGTCTGAGTTATGTTCAATTCATAGTACGTTCTGTAACCCGAACACTAAACAATCAAATCATGTACAAGTTTGTGATCGCTGTTGTCTTGGCTTTTGCCGCTCTTGCCGCTGCTGAACCTGGCATCGTTGGTGCCCCATTGGTCTCCACCTACTCTGCAGGTCTTCCAGCAGCTTATGGTGTTGGAGTTGCACCCTCTGCATACTATGGTGGTTATGCTGCTGGATACACTGGATACGCTGCACCCTACTCTGCATATTCTGCGGGTTACGCTCCATTGCCATATGTCGCCAGATCCATCCACTACTAAATGCAGACGAACCCATATCCAAGTTTAAGCTACACATATTCGATTCTGGAGGAAGGACGACGGATACAAAATTTGTTAAAGTTCCAAACATGATTGTCAAATTCATCTTCATTTTTTTCTTGAAATAAATCTTATTTTTAGTGTCAAATATATGCCTTTTATTGCGTTTATTACCCATACACTGTTAGAAATATATTGAAAATTCAACTACTTTTGATTGAAATTTCAACTATTTGGTTGAAAAATCAACTATATTTTATTGAAAATTCATTCAGCTACGGTAATTGTATAAAACTTTAACTAAAGTAATTGAAATTTTTTTTACAGTGTAGACAATTAGGAAAAAGTGTTTTATTATTTGACAGAAAATTACAGAAAGAAATTTTGCAAGAAATAGAGTTATTTATGTGAAAAATAAATAATATTAAATATATTCACCCAGAAAAAAAGTTAGTTTGAATGAAATAAACGTATATTTGCCTCAAAGCCAAATCAAAATATCTTTGAATTAAATAAAATTTATTTGATTCAAAGATATTCATTTTTTCTTTGATTTTTTTTTATTCAAAGAAAATTTAAACAAATTTTTTAAATAACCTAACTGAATTATTTAAATACTGAATTCGAACATTATAATATTTGGACAAAAAAAAACCAGTTACCTTAAGGAAAATGAAAGATTTCAAATGCTTATAATATCATGATTCTGAAAATTTATTTGAATCAAATAAATTTTATTTAATTCAAAGATATTTTTTATTTGGCTCTGAGGCAAATATACGTTTTTTTTATTCAAACCAACTTTTTTTCTGGGTGTTCAATGAAAGAGTCATCATTAGTAATTGACTTGCCCCAATTTTACAAATAATTGTGGAAAATAAATTGCTGATAAATTTTATAATGAAGAATTTTCAGAGAGAACCTTTTGTGTCAATATTATTATTATTATTATTATTATTATTATTCTGATTCTTATTCTTCTTATTATTATTAATATTATTTGTAAGATAGACACAGAGTTAGTCAGTAAAAGAAGGCCGGTTGGAAGTGGACTGCGGCTGAGTCGTAATGCCGTATCTACTTACAAAGTCATCTTATTTCAATTATTAAATTTAAATGCCTATTACACTCAGAAAAAGTTTGTTTGAATCAAACAAACTTATCATTGATATAGGGTCAAAGAAAAAATATTTTTGAATTAAAGAAAATTTCTTCGAATCAAACAAATTTTGTTTAATTCAAAGATATTTTTTCTTTGACCCTATATCAATGATACGTTTGTTTGATTCAAATAAACTTTTTTCTGAGTGTTATAAATCTCAATATCACATATTATTATTATTATTATTATTATTAGTTCGAGAATTTAAAATCTAATAAATACACCCCTTATTTAGCTTCAATGATCCATAATAGCGAAAAATATAAATATATTAAGATTGAGACTAACTTTACTCGCGTAACTTAAAATATACATTTAAAAATCAAAAATTACAAATGATAAATTCCTTTTAGAATAAAATGAAAGCATCATGATAAAATTAAATAGAAATAATGTAACTGACTAGAGGTCGTTCACTGGAGTCTGGAGGAACCAATGATGTTCCATACCTAGATATAATTAATTCAGAATTGACAAAAAATTTTTTAGAAAGTAGGGAATCAGTAGATAATAATCAGCAGAGAAGTAGTAGATGCAGAATCAGAATGTAACTGACTTTGAATCGTTTTAAATGAGTCATTCTATCAAAAATTAAAAAAAAAATAACTGAAGTATTTAAATACTGAATCCGAACATTATAATATTTTGACAAAAAAAAAAAAACCAGTTACCTTAAGCAAAATGAAAGATTTAAAATGCTTATATCAAGATTCTGATTTTCGTAAAGTATGAAGTGATCAGAGTATAAATAGTTTTAAAAATATAATTTTGTTATAATATAAATAATACAAATGCTTTAAATAATAAATAATACTAATAATAATAATAATATTAAATAATACAAATGCTTTAGTTATCGTCAGGATAAAAAAATATCTGTTTCAGTAATCGAATCGCTAATTCGATGACAAAATATTTAAATTTGCTAAAAATCATACTTCTTCATACGAAGGCAACAGGAATATTTATTTTATGGAAAATGATAATTACTGGTGCATTTACTTTAGTCCAATTAAATTGTCGAAGAAAGGTTTGAAAGTCTGAGTTAGCGAACGGACAAAACCCGAAATCCTTGATGCATACGATAGTGCGATTGTTGTAAAAATGGATCGCCACACTCGAACCAGATTGTTAGTACTTTCTTTTTGTTGCACGTTTTTTTTTTCGTTCAAAATTAAATCCGTAACTTGAAAAGATAATTAAAATAACTTTAAAATGTAAAAATAAATTAAATCCTTGATATTTAGCGTTTAAGAGCATATTGTAATTAATATAAGAGCAAATGTAGTTTCGCCAACTTTATCCTCATAATAATATAAATATTATTTTTCTGTCTGTAAAGTATCACATGCACTTAAGCCTTAAGGGAGTATATGAGATTCATTGTAACTTTACTTACAAAATAGCTTAAAATATATATAAGAAGAAAAAGGATTTAAAAAACAAGTAAACTTAAAAATTTGTACCAAAGTCACGATATTTTTGGCATAATGTCGCATTAACTTGATACCTTGGATTTTTTAATGTGAATAGAGTTTCGAACGTTCAAATGAACGAAATATTTTTTTCAAATTATATTTTATCCAGAAATATTGTGCCAACTAAAAATAACAATCAGGATTACAAGTTTATTTAATTTTTCATTAGTTTCAATATAAATGAATCAATATATAAAAACTTTACAAAAATTCGTTCATTTGAACGTTCAGAACATTTCAATCATGATTTTTTACTGAACTACACTAAGAAACTCTATGTTAGAAAAATTACTAATATCGATAGCAAGTAGGGGCAAAATCCTAAAATTGAGACATTTTAATACAGAAAATAATAAATTTTACTATTTAAATAGTAAAATTCTGTATTAAAATGGCTCAATTTTGGGATTTTGCCCCTACTTGCTATCGATATTAGTAATTTTTCTAACACAGAGTTTCTCAGGGTAATTAATAATATAACAATTCTAAATAATGGAGACACATAAAAAATAATTTTAAATACATCAGTATTAATTCACCTAGCCTCTCAGAAGAAAGGTTCAAACCTCGGGGTCAGCGAAATCGGACAAAAGTAGAAGACCTTGAAGCCTACGATTAGTTGCACGATTGTTGTGAAAAAATATCGCCCAGCCCACTTGAACTTGCCTAGCCGTACATTCTTTTCGGCGTTCAATGTTAGGATTGTCTAGACTGGAAAGTGGGGATCGCGATATAAAAAGGGCAAACTCTTCGATCCAAAGCACAGTCGATCAACCGAGTCGAAAGTACCATACCAACAATCCCAAAAAACCAAACCACCCATCTCAAGATGTTCAAGTTGTGCGTATTCCTCGCTTTGGTTGCCTGCGTCGTGGCTAAGCCAGGCGGCCTCATTGCCCAACCACTTGTGCACGCTGCTCCAGTTGTACATGCTGCTCCAGTTGTTGCCCACTCTGTACCAGTTGCCACAAGCTACGCCAACACCTACAAGGTCTCCAGAAGTGCCGTTGTTGCTGCTCCTCTTGCCGTTGCACATGCACCAGTTGCTGTTGCCCATGCACCACTTGCTGTTGCCCACCATGCACCACTTGCCTACTCTGCACCAGTTGCCTACAGCGCACCTTTGGCCTACGGAGCACACTACGTCCACTGATTTCTGAATTTTGACCCACTGAAAATGAGTATTTATATTTAATAATGTCCAATAAAAGTTTTATGTTCAATTGAATTATTGTCTTGTGTTTTTTATTTTATTGAAGGGGGAAACTGAGAAGGGGAGGAGTTCTTTAAGAAGAAAAGGTATACACTCAGAAAAAAACTTGTTTTAAATCAAAACTTTTATTTTAATAACTCAAATTTAAAATTTCTTTATATTAAAGAAAACTTTCTTTCTATTAAAATAATTTTGTTTGATTCAAACGAAGTTTCTTTGATTCAAATAAAATTATTTTGAATTATTTTAATTTAAAGAAACTGTTTGTTTAATTCAAAAAAAATTTGTTTGAATCAAATAAATGTTTCTTTGACCGTATATCAATATTATGATTGCTTTGATTTAAATAAAGTTTCTTTGATTTAAAGAAACTGTTTTCTGGGTGTAGAACAAGTTTAAAGACTTAGATGAGAATTACCTACCCAGTGGGCAAAAAATTTAAAGACAATTTTAGAACTTACTAAAAACGTCCTATGTGAGGCCAAAAAACGTCCAATGTTCCAAATACGTCCTAAAATGTCTTTGGAACATTCAACGTTTTTTGGCCTGACAGGACGTTTTTAAGACGTTCTAAAATCATCTTTAAATTTTTTGCCCACTGGGTAATCATTATTTTGTTTCTTAATTTTGTTATTTGAATTTGAATGACCTGTCTCGGTTTAAATCACTTAAAATATGTTCCTTAAATAGGAATTAGTAGACACAATTTGTTCTGCTCTTGAAAATCTGTACATTATGCGAAGAAAAATGAATTATTATGCAAAATTCTCCTTCAAATATCTGGATTATGCAAAATTGTACAATTGACAAATTAGAACTATATTTAATTTAAATATTCAATACTTTCTGAGTATTAATAAATCAGAAGTTGAAATTAAAAGACAGTCAATCATTTACTTTAATAAAGATAATATATTAAATTTTTTACTAAAGAAAATTGGGTACTTTCATTAATTTAAATTGAAAGTAAAAAATGGATAAAAATGTCTTTTTATGAAAGTGGGATAAAAATCCCTCATATAGTGAAAATGGGATAAAATGTCGAATTCTCAGAGCAAAAAGGAAACAAGAACATTGGCGTTCTGTTTTTGCTCTGAACATTCATTTTGCCCCTTTTTACTCTTTTTTACCCACTTTTACTAACGAAATATATAAATATATATATAAAGTTACTGAAAAGTAAATGAAAGTAGTCTAATTAAGTTTTAAGTGAAATTTAATAAAAAATTATTAAACTTGGCTAAAATATAGTTAAATTCTAAATAATTCAGTTACTGGCTAACTTTGTGCTTTTTAACTAGTTGTTTTTACTATTTACTCTCGGCATTACTTAAATCAGTAAAAAATGTTATTATTTAACAATTAACAAAATCTACTTTGGGTATTAGTCAATTTTAATTATGTTACTGTCAAGCCTCCCCTAGATGAATTAGTAAATAATTGAACATTTAAATTAGTCAAATTTTAGTGTGCTGATTTTTGAAAATATTGATTGCTTATAAAGTTTGGCAGTAAAAAAGCAATAATAATAATTAACTTAGTGAAGTATATAAAATGCTCCACGAGCCAAAAGAAAAGAATATTCCATGATTTATCAAATCCCTATTGAAAAATCCCATGCAGGAAACTATATAGGAAACTATAAAGAAACTATACAGGAAACTATATAAGAAACTATATAGGAAACTAAATTGGAAACTAAATACGAAACTATATAGTTTCGTATATAGTTTCGTATATAGTATCCCATCTCCCAATTTTTTTCAGTGGTTTTCAAAATTGGTAAATATTACCATTTTAAGGTTTAAAATAAAATTTTAAGTGGTGAAATAAATAAATAAATTAATAATCAATATTATAAGACAATGAAATAATTATTGTAATAATTATTAATAATTATTGACAATTAGTGAATAATAATTATTGTATCTGTATATTAAACGAAAAAGATTTTTTACAATTATTTTTAGATACTTAATTATTATAAGTATCCTTTAATTCTGCGATTACATAATAAAAATGATACTAATCTGTTTAGTAAAGAATGTTCCTGAATAAATTTTATTACTAACAATTTCACCATAAATTACATTTTTTCTATACCAATAATTAATAGAAACCCCCACTAAAGCAATCAGTAAACAACTTGACATTATTTAATAAGGAATTTCTTACTATAATATTTTCGCTCTAGAATGAATAATATATTTTAAGTCAATGATAAATAATAATAAATAAATAAAAGTAAAAACTTTTCAAATAATCAAAATTCAAAACTTGTGTAAAGAAAAGAAAGATACCTTACGCCGAGATAAATCGATTGACATACGATTAATGCATTTTATGGAATTTTAAGGAAGTTATACTTTTATGTTTAATTTTGAA
Organism: Synergus umbraculus; assembly: GCA_900474325.1. Classification (NCBI taxonomy): domain Eukaryota; kingdom Metazoa; phylum Arthropoda; class Insecta; order Hymenoptera; family Cynipidae; genus Synergus; species Synergus umbraculus. The sequence continues at coordinate 7,101 of UCOK01019043.1, forward strand.
AAATTTCTTTTTTATCAGTTCTCAAATAACAAAAATTCAAAGCTAATGTAAGAAAGTAAAATGTTTTTTGCACACTCAGAGAAAAAGTTTGTTTAAATCAAATAAACGTATATTTGCCTCAGAGTCAACTAAAAAATATCTTTGAATTAAATAAAATTTATTTGCTTCCAAGATATTTTTTCTTTGAATTAAAAAGAAAATTTCTTTGAATCAAATCAATTTTATTTAATTCAAAGATATTTTTTAGTTGGCTCTGAGGCAAATATACGTTTATTTGATTCAAACAAACTTTTTTTCTGGGTGAATCGTATAAAGTTAAATAATCTAATATAAATATATTTTATTTAAAAATATCAATGATGAGATCGAAAGATTCTTTGTTTCAAAAAAAAAAAAAGAATTATACACATTTTTAAATATTTAGGAAAATCGTTAAGGGTGTTGGAGCCAAGTTTTAATCTAAAAATTCGATTTCTTCATTTTACTCTAGAAATATTAAATTTGGAATTTTTTCCCTCTGTAGAATTAATCAATTTTTAACTAGAATTATGCGTACAAAGCAAAAAAACATCTAATTCAAATATTTTTTAAGTAAATGATGAAAATGATGAATTTTTTAAAGTTACATTTTGTATTCTTCGTTTTATGCAAAAAGTATCGAAACTAAATATTTTTTCTCTCTGTACAGAGCAAAAAATTATTTATTTATAATTTTCGTAAAGTAAAATGGAGAATAGGATTTTTGAGTTTAACACTTGGGTCCAACACTTTTAAGGCTTCCTTCACGAGGAAGCAAACACATTTACCTTCTTCAAGAACTCAACCCCCTCCCAGTTTCTCCACTTAATTAAAATAAACAACACAACACCATAATTTAATTGAACATAAAACTTTTATTGGGAATTTAAAATTTTTTACATATAAATAGTCGTTTTCAGTGAGTCAAAAATCAGAAATTAGTGGATGTAGTGTGCTCCGTAGGCCAAAGGTGCGCTGTAGGCAACTGGTGCAGAGTAGGCAATTGGTGCAGAGTAGGCAAGTGGTGCATGGGCAACAGCAACTGGAGCATGTGCAACGGCAAGAGGAGCAGCAACAACGGCACTTCTGGAGACTTTGTAGGTGTTGGCGTAGCTGGTTGCAACTGGTACAGAGTGGGCAACAACTGGAGCAGCGTGCACAACTGGAGCAGCGTGCACAAGTGGTTGGGCAATGAGGCCGCCTGGCTTAGCCACGACGCAGGCAACCAAAGCGAGGAATACGCACAACTTGAACATCTTGAGATGGGTGGTTTGGTTTTTTGGGATTGTTGGTATGGTACTTTCGACTCGGCTGATCGACTGTGCTTTGGACCGAAGAGTTTGCCCTTTTTATATCGCGATCCCCCCTTTTCAGCCTAGACAGGCCTAACATTGAACGCCAAAAAGAATGTACGACCAAGCAGGTTCAACTCGTCTCGGCAATACATTTTCACAACAATCGTGTACTCAACTAATCGTAAGCGCCAAGGTTTTCGGGCTTTGTCCCATTTCACTGACCCAGGCGGCCGTCAAACGAGTCGCGTAACTCAATCCCGGATCATGAAATTTTCGACGGAATATGAATTACGATAGGCCGCCTCTTGCATACAATTTTTGAACTTGAGGGATTTTTCGTAATTGAGAAGTCATTTAATCTTGTTCCATTTTCATAGGATTTTTCTAAAAGAAATGATTCAACGATATTATAATCATAAATCTTTAATGGTCATCCATTTTGAAAAAAATGTATAACAGAGTCTGCAAAGTTTGGTGACGAAATGGGAAAAGATTTCGAAATTTGATCATATCTGATGCTAGCAATCAGAAAAAAGTTGTCGAAACGAGTCAAGTATCATTTGTACTTTCGCGAATTGTTTCACGTCGTTCCACGAGAATTTAAAGTATACTTAGTTGGTCGGACTGATTACTTAATAATACGTTACCAGCGTAAACAAACATCCGAAATAGACACGCTTATATGTCCTTATGTAATTAATTTTAATTGCATTTCAGGGATTATTATTTCATGCATTAATAATTGTATTATACAATAACCTTCATATGAATATAATTATGCACCTGCCAAAATGTATCTATTTTCAATGCATGCATGTAACTGATTATGCTCTGAAATAGGAAATGTATTTTAGAATCCTTCTGTACAAATCGTTATGCATATTCATATATTATTAACTGTTATACTAATAGCCATTATCAGAGGTCACGAAAAGTGTATAAGCCTTAGTAATTACTGATTAGTATTTATATCATTACACCCAGAAAACAGTTTCTTCGAATCAAAGAAAATTTATTTGAATCAAAGAAATTATAGTATTGATATACGGTCAAAGAAACATTTCTTTGATTCAAAGAAATTTTTTTTGAATTAAACAAACAGTTTCTTTAAATTAAAATAATTTAAAATAATTTTGTTTGAATCAAAGAAACTTCGTTTGAATCAAACAAAATTATTTTAAAAGAAAGAAATTTTTCTTTAATATAAGGAAATTTTAAATTTGAGTTATTAAAATAAAAGTTTTGATTTAAAACAAGGTTTTTTCTGAGTGTAATAATAAAATCATAGCTTCAATTAATATATATACATATATATGTATCATATATGTTTGAAGCAATGAAAGCTTCTATTGTATCTCAGATCTATTACATCTATGATTTACGATTAAAGTTTTGGGGGTGTGGCGAATTTGACGTCAAATGTGTATTTCTGGTTCCTGGTCATTCACACATGGTCAGAAAGATATGAAGTCACAAGCCTTGATCAATATTATCCTGTCTGTCGATAATGACCCTGAAACCAGGAAGTACAAGGCAAAAATTAACTATTCATGATTCAGTGGACGAATTTTGATTTCTGTATAAAACATAATAATGCCTAATATTAAGAAACAAGTAATGTATTGCACTTTTCTTGTGAGTGAACCACTTTAAATAAAATTGTACACTTTACTTCGTCTGCAGTGGATGCGGTACGGAGACCTTGAAAGTTTCCCTCACAAAAGGAAAAAATCGAACCAAGCTGAACAAAGTCGATGGGGCATTGAAGTCGATGAACTTCACCATTTTTCTTTCGGGGAAGGCCACTCAAGGGGTAATAAAAGCCTTTCTGAAACCAGGATTCTGTTTAATGTAAGAAGCACAGATTTTATTCAAAATATGCACTGTAACTTCTTGACTAATTCTGTACTTTTAAAGTATATTTCAAAATTCTTTTAATGTGTATTACATAACATTTTTAATTAGAATCTAGGGAAAATATTTGAAAAGAATTGATAGTGTGTTTTTTATCGTACTTTTTTGAAGAATTGAACATTTTTGAAATGTCTCGTGTTGAATAAAAATATAAAATAGAAGATCAATTTTCTGTATCAGTACTTATGTAACTTTCATTCATGTCCCTCGTCACGAATGCCAAGCATGTGTAGAAATGCAAATTATATAGTCAGTCTCTGCGTATTGGTTTCAACAACCTTACGCCATCGCTGGCTATTCTTCTAAAGTGGACTGCATTTTCAAAAGGAGAGCAAAGTTCACTAACTTGCATAACTTTCTCCGAATGCATGAAATAAAAGAAAAGCTCAATAAAGAAGAAACATGAAATTCAGTGACTTTTGTGGATATTATTTACTTTACTGACCAAATAAAGCAATCCATTCTGCAAGTCATTAATCAACATCTAAAATTCATTTCCTTATTTAAAGTATTTATAATCTTCAAGATCTTCAACTCCACCTGTCTTCGCATCACTCATCGATTTTTTACTCTTTCTTTACAATTTTATGAAATTCATTATAAATAATATACAAAAACTCATTGACGGAATATTGACATTGACAGATTTCCCGGATTAGGAAATGATATATGCAATAAGATGATAGACTGGTAGTGTAATTTCTTTCTTTACATCGAACCTTCTACCATTTCGAGCAAAGGCGTTCCAATCGAAGGTTTTTTCAAAGCCTTCTGGAATATACTTGACCTAACAATGTTTTTCATTATTTCAGATACGATTTCGCATAGGTCCTTGTAAAAAAGACCAATCCTGTTTTTGATGGCTTCCATAACAAGAAATCAAATTACACCATCTTTTTAAGAGTCTTTCTTTTATCGAAGATACAATGTAAGAAATTATTACTTCTTGAATGGTTGCAATTTAAAAGCATTACAATCGTTTAGTATTTCTCTTTAAAAATGATATTAAATGAGGCGTAGTATAGGGATAACTTAATGACTCTCGAACTGCTTTCAAACCCTAAAATTTCGACATCAGGATTGTTGCAATCTCATCAAAAATGATTTAATGGAACAGTTCAGAGACATGGAAATTAGATGTATGTAAGAAAATTCTTTCGTCATGCCAAACGTCCATATAATGATAAGATCAATAATGTGAAGGGCTTTTGTGCTGGGCCTCTGAGTGCCACTCAATTTTGCGTTTCATAATGCAATTGTGACATCATTTCGAGTTATGAGAAGGTAGACCTTAAAGATTTTTTAAACCTTAAGTTATATAATTCATCTAATATTTTTAATTTTATAATGTATCATATAAAAAATGTGTCATATAAAAAATGTATCATATAAAAAATAACTATGCAAGTAATTGGTGGTATTGCTTTTTTATTGGCTGTATTGTTGTATTACTTGTAACTTTGAATTTCTTTTCCACCGAGACTTTTCTTTCTCTTAGTGAACGCTTGAAACGGCACGTGGTGATATAAATCATTTTTGAAAGCATGGGCCGTCTCCTTAGGTAGGGAAGGAATATTTGAAGGTTGAATGAAACTCACTGCACGGAAGTATTATCCTATATAAGCTTGCGTTAGGACCTTTGATGTTCGTCAGTCTCTAGTTCACTACAGAAACACTACAATCAATCGACATGTTCAAGCTCGTGAGTTTTTCAAAGCCAATCATCATTTGTTATAGAATCCCTTAATAATTATCACGGAGAAAAATGGAAGTCAGCGGTTTAGTAACGTTTACACAAATTCTGTAAACAAAACTTTTATTATAAGACAGAGTCCAAAAATACGGTAATCATTACTGATCTGTATAGGAATGATTACCGTATTTTTGGACTCTGTCTTATAATAAAAGTTTTGTTTACAGAATTTGTGTAAACGTTACTAAACCGCCGACTTCCAGTTTTCTCTGTGTAACTTTCCCATGTAGACATTTTCAAAATTTCTTACGTTATTACATTTGAAAATCATCAATTCATTTGAGTAAAGTGTTGTCAATGCTTACTTAACATTTATGAATTCAGATTCATGCTCTTTGGAATCGAAAATAAATAAGTAAAATTCTAAAAGTGTCTTTACATAGAAATTGAAATTTAAACGATTTTAAATTTTAGAAAACTTTATACAATATTTTTCTCTCCAAAATCGGATATAATTCCGAATGTTAATTTCTCATTAAAATTTCGAAATTTAATTATTGTTGTTTTATCTATATTCTGGATTAGTTATTTCTAAAATGTGATGATGAAGTAAAAATGAAAGCCAATTCAATACGTGTTTTGCGATTAATTCACTAATGATCCTTTTTGTTTAATTTTCCAGGTAGCTCTCTTGTTCCTCGCGGCGGTGGTTGTTGCCAAACCAGGTGGTCTCTACCCATCTTTGTTGACAGATGAGAAAGTCATCGAATCTCATGGAAACAGTGTGGTCCATGCAAGTGCACCTGTGCTTCAATATCCCACAGTTTACAGTGCACCAAGCCTAGTTCATGGAATCCATGCCTACAATGCAGCTCCACTCATTCCCCAGTATCATCCAGTTGCCTACTACTAAATACTAAAGAAAGAGCAAACCCATCATCGAATTGACTTCAGCAACCTCACCTTGGAAAAAATGACATAAAGAGAGAATGTATAGACAATTGTCGAATGTAATGAATCAAAGTTAGTAGTTTTCATACGATACGGTCTAAAAAAATCTATCATGGATTTCAAAGTGAAAGAAGATATTGATTCTTTTCAGTCATTTTCTTTTTCCTTTACATCTTTTGATCTCTTGATGGTTTTTTAGATTTCTTGACTAGACTAACGCATTTGAGCAATTTCTGTGTGAAAAAAGACTGTACAACTGAAATAAACATATATATGCATACCTACATACCTACATAAAAAATGCAGTATTCTTTCTTTATTTATAATAGTTTTAAGTTTATGTAATATAGAAAGTTATCAATCAGTAGAAAAAGGCCATAAAAAGTAATTGTAAAATGGATCGTAAACTTTAAAAGGATAATTCACATCTCACGCAGAAAATTTACGGGTAATGTGATGTGTGGCCGTAAATAAAACTTTGAAGGCAGGACGAAAAAATGATTCTGCAGAGCGGTTCATTCACCCGCGACCTTGGATTCTTATGGATATATAGTTGCTGCCAAGGATAGACGGAATTGTTCCGTCTATAGAATTTCGATCAGATATCATTTTCTTCTTTTTTCCATGGCAATACTTATAAAAATTGCTCAGTTTTCATATTTTAAAATCGATTTATGAAATGTATTATTGACATTTTAAATTTGTATAGATGAAGTAGCATTGATAGATTAAAATGCATTCACTGTTACACATTTCAAAGGAAAAACCACCTCGTTATCGTTTTTATCTCTATTTAGACTTAATCCGAAAAAATTCAATGGCATGAAATAATCCACACGTTCGATAAAACCTTATGTATTATAGGATTGTACAATGCGTGGAAGGTCACTTGAATAATGTCGACATGTTATAGGTAACTATTGCACTCTATTCATCGATTTAATCGAAGAAGCTATCCACCGAATGATAAATTATATTCTCAGTAACTATAATTATTTTTCAAGCCAGCAATAAATATAATTTCATTATAAAATACAAGTTAATGGTAAAAGTATGAAAATTCCAGCTGGGTACATGTTATATTATAGGTATAAGGATTTTGCCTTTTAGTTAATTTTCTTCAGCTGTAAATTTCTTATTTCCCTAATGCCTTAATTATATGCATGTTTCCATTGCCATAAATTAGTCTAAGGACAAAGAAGCGATTCATATAAGATTATTCATCAAGGACGAATCAAGGCGTGGTGAAAGATGCTTTCAAGATGTCAAGATTCTAATCTATTTTCTTTTTTATAATAACGAATCTTACGAACCCTTTGAGAATCACTTTCATGTAATTAAATCAATGTGCTTAGAAATGCGATGAATTGCAATTCATCACAGAAAAAAAAAAGTTTTAAATTAAGCCGGAAAGGACTAGTTTATTTCATTTTAAGACATTTTTTAGGCTTAAATTTAGTTTTAAGCTCATAAACTGGCTTAAAATGAAATAAATTGTCTTAAAATGTAACACAAACTAGTCCTTTCGGGCTTGATTTAAAACTTTTTTTTTTCTGTGCAGATAAATATTTGTTAACTTCTTTAAGAGGAACTTATTACGTATAGAAAGATTTCTAGTGTTTATACCATACCTTACATAGACTGGGGCATATAAATTTTTAATTCTTACTTAAACAATAATGAAATTTGCAACGATTGTTTGTAGGTAATTCTATTGTTATTATTATTGCCACTAAACCCATTTTTTCCACAGGGATTACCTTGGCATGTATAAATTTACCCAAGGTTCATTGGCAAGCAGAAATGGGTATTTTCTATTTATATATCTTTTTAAGATTAGAATCCTCGATGTAGGTGCAGTTGAGTATATCAGAAAATAGGATCTTGCTTAGATAGTACGATACTAGTTGAGATATTTAAGAATAAAGATGCACCACGAATTAAAAAGATGTAAATAAATAAATATAAATAAAATATAAATATAAATGTATATAAAATAAATATCTAAAATCTCAATTAACATAATCTTTTTCTTAAAAAGAAATTTTTTAATTGAACTCTGAAATATATCGTAAGTAGAAAAGTAAGAAAAACTGAGGATGACCAAAACTGATGATTTTCTTGTCGTCTTTTCAAAACTGCTTTGAAGTAGTAAAATTAGGATTTTAAAAATTATATTTACTATAATAATATAATTAATTATATTATAATTTTCAAAGACGTAGAAGTCGTTTTAGACTTCGACTTTTTGATAATTTACGAAATTTATTCCCAATAACATCTACTTCAGAAATTTTCAATCCAAAATAGCCAAAAATACTTTTAAAATTCAGGAAAGTCTTTTCAAACCAAATTTTATCGTATAATATAAATATAATAAAAAAAATGAACTGAAGATGACTAAAACTGATGATTTTCTTGTCGTCTATTCAAAACTGGTTTCAAGTAGTAAAATTAGGATTTCGAAAATTATATATATTATAATAATATAATTAATTATATTGTAATTTTCAAAGACGCAAAAGTCTTTTTAGACTTCCACTTCTTGATAATTTCCACCACGAATTAAAAAGATGTAAGTAAATAAATATAAATAAAATATAAATATAAATGTATATAAAATAAATATATAAAATCTCAATTAACGTAATCTTTTTCTCATAAAGAAATTTCTTAATTGAACTCTGAAATATATCGTAAGTAGAAAAGTAAGAAAAACTGAGGATGAACAAAACTGATGATTTTCTTGTCGTCTATTCAAAACTGGTTTCAAGTAGTAAAATTAGGATTTAAAAAATTATATCTACTATAATAATATAATTAATTATATTATAATTTTCAAAGACGTAGAAGTCTTTTTAGACTTCCACCTTTTCATAATTTCCAAAATTTATTCACAATAATTTCTACTCCACAACTTTTCAATCAAAAATAGCCACAAATACTTAAAAAATTTTTTTAATACTTTTGAAAATCTTTTCAAACAAAATTTTGTCATAATATAATATAAATATAATAGAAGAAATGAACTGAAGATGACCAAAACTGATGATTTTCTTGTCGTTAATTCAAAACTGGTTTCAAGTAGTAAAATTAAGATTTTGAAAATTGTATACATTATATATTATATATTATATGTTACATTGTATTATATATTATATATTCGTAAGTTTACATCTCAGAAGGTCCGGCTTGCAATATGAGTCACCCAACGAACCCCACCGCGACAGTCCCGACCCAGCATCCCCAAACGTGCCTTAGTATATAAGATTCAACACTCTAAGTTCAAACTCAGAAGACGTTTGTGCACGGAGAAAGTGTTTGGGGAGGAGAGAGAAAGAGGCTATATAAGACATATTACTGTGTTCAAGAAACTTAGTATCGTGAGAGTGATCGTTAAAGAGGTAGGTACATTTCGCGAAAAAAAATAAACAAATAAAAATATCATCAATTCGAACACCTAAATCCTAAATTGGAACCAGTGCAAGTGGTGTTTCTGATTTTATTGTGTGTTTTAAAACATTTAAAAAATAACTACGATTATTTTCTTAAAACTGCAATAAAATTTCATCCCTCTCAAAATAAAGAACTTTTTTTTGATCGAACCAATTGCAAGTAGAATTATTCTTTAAAAAAGTAACATCACCAATTCAAAGAACAAATTCCCCTCTAGTAAAAAAATGTTTAGTAGCTTCGGTTTTCTTTGCTTAAATTAAAGATTCTCCTTGTCATTTGTTGTAATTTGTGGACGAAAAAAATGAAAACTGAAACGTGGAGAAACTTTTTAAAAGCAAATAATTGTAAGGTGATGAGCCATGCGGTTTTGCAGTTCAACGACGCAAGTAACTTTCTCTTCGACGAAAGTGAAGATTTTAGTACCTTCCATTGTATGCTAATGCTTATTTTGCTATCCGATGAGACATGTCACACTTGATTGCAAAACAAGTCGATTTAAAATTCTAATCGACTAGACAAAATTGAAATTGAAATGACTGTTAGGTAATTCGATCCTGCAGATTATCAAAACAAGATCCTTACATTTTATAATAACACACATAATAATAATAATAATTTGTAAAAACATTCAAATGACATGCATTTCCTTCAATTGAATAAATTACGTAATGAATATTGTAATAAAAAGAGCAATGGACATAAAGTAGATTGAATCAAGGTCATGTTTTCGTATATGGTTAATTTAAACATAAATTTATGAATTGAAGCTGAATATTGCCTAGAAACATATTTAACAATTCAAGAAAAGTGGAAAATTTCCCTCATCAAGTGTTATTACGCAATTAATGATTATGGTGACTTTTACCTTGACATTCGCCTTCTTGCGTATCTTAACTATCCCCCATTGACATAAAAGAGGTAAATGAACTCTTGTTTATTTTTTTTAGTCCAACTTTTCGAAAAATTACAGTTATTGAAAGATACTATTTTCTTCATGCATAGAAATGTATAAAAAGTTAAACAACATTATTTGAAATTGAAAAAAATTTATTGAAAGTAATCAAGTCTATTTTTGCATTTACAAAATCAATTATGTAACAGTAAACAATTTGTCATATATCATAGAAAAAAATGACGTTTATGTTTGCTACAAACCAGCAAAAACCATTACGCAGAATAAACGCGTCAAACGACTTTCTCCGAAACTTACTCTCACTTTCGTTGGTTCCTAAAGTGGAAAGGAGCAATGCTTTAATGCTTTATTTACGAGTATTTATAGAGATGTATCTTTCTTATTTTCAATAACAAAAAGTAAAATTGTAATAAATTATTAATGAAAGAAAATTAAATTATAAAATAATTAATAACAGCAATTATTATAAGTAAATTATTGATGAAAGAATGATTTAAGCTTTATTCTACAAAAACCCCTCAAAGAAAGTAAATAAACAATAATAATAATAACTTTCACATTTCTCGGAGAAATTATCATTCAATTAACTGTGACACACGAACTATAAATCATGAAGTTGACGTATTCACAATAGGGCTCTTATTTTCTGCTTTCTGACTATTGTACACTTTCATCGTACTTTTTAGGATCTCCAATTAAAATATTATCGCAATTGTATCTCACAATTCATTCTTAAATTTATTCTTAATCTCATTGTTCGAAAAGAAATAAAAAAAGCGATGCCGTCAGTATTTCTCAGAATGCGTATATATCTCAAAGAGAAAACTCCTACCGATTTTAATACTACGCGACATTATGAGATCAGACATCAAAATACGAGAAGAAAGCGCCAGGAGGGAAAGTCTTTCATTTCGTAATGAATGTTAAAAACGACCGAATTTCATTTCTAGTTTTAAAAACATTTATATGGAAAGAGAAATATGAATATAATATTCCATGATTCTCCAATTCTTATTCATTAAGGGTGTTGGAGCCAAGTTCTAATTTAAAAATTCGATTTCTTCATTTTACTCAACAAATATTAAATTTGAAATTTTTTCCCACTATATAATTAATCAATTTTTAACTAGAATTATCCGTACAGAGCGAGAAAATATTTAATTCAAATATTTTTTAAGTAAAATAAAAATATTGAATTTTGAAGTCAGATTTTGAATTCTTCATTTTATACAAAAATTATCGAAATTAAATATTTTTTCGCTCTGTACGTAGTCCTATATTTGAAAAAAGATTAGCGCTACAGAGCGAAAAAATATTTATCTATAATTTTCGTTGAGTAAAATGGAGAATGGAATTTTGAGCTTAACACTTAGGTCCAACGCCCTTAATAATTATTGAATATTTTTTTTCAGAATGAAGATGTGGTTCATCCTTCTGGTGGGCCTTGTGAGTCAAGGTCTAGCCACCCAAGTCAATTACCAAACTTCAGCTTCTGCTCAATCCTCTTCATCTTCTTCGAATCAGCAACAATGGTCTTGGCAAGAAGATCAAGCTGGAGCTGCTTCTAATCAAGACAACTCTTTCCATCCAGTTAGCTTCTCAGCCTCAGATGCTGTTCCTCAACAAGTGGAACAAGAAAAGCATCAAGTCTACGAAATTGGAACTGATCAAGTCTCAGATTCACTTGAACAATCGGTAAGAATTGAAACCATGGTTTTCCAACTTGACTATGAACTTATGACAACAAAAACAATGAATTCCAAAAATTAAGATGTGCTCAGCAATTTATGACAATAAAATGCTGATCCCAACTTAGACCAAATAAAAAAACAATATCAAAGTAAAACGAAATCACTTAAAAGTCAATTAAATCAAAAAATCTTCAAAATTCGACAGGTGGAATCTGTGATCGATGATATTCTCGTCTCTAACCGACAGGGCCGAAATCTGGACGGCTTTGACGAAGTCTACTCTGACCCAAATGTGAAGAATGCCCTTCAACTAGGAAACGACACGATAGCTCGAACTTACATCAGAGACAAGCTCTGCTCCCTTGGCCTCATGAACGTAAGTTTCCAGACGAGCTAAGCAGAAAATAAGCAAGGTTGTTCCTCAGGGGCGTCTAACAAATTTTCATAACGTTTCAGTGCGATAATGCAGAAGGTAGACGACCTTATTATTCACCACACCGTGACATCCAACCTCAAGAAATAATCTACGCCCAGCCAGTTACAATAAAGCCAGTCGGTCGTCCACTTCCGGCCGTTCCAGTGAAAAGACCATACGGTCCACCCAAACCGGTACCCTTCCCACCAGGTTTTGGTTCCGGACCCCCTGGTCCCATTTACTCCAGACCACCATATTCTGGCCCCAGTCATGGATCGCGTCCTCCATTTTCTGGCCCTCCTCCTTCATTTAATGGCCCATACCCTGGATACAAGAAACCTGGATATATTCATGGATCTAAACCAGTTTATGAAGTTGGAATCGATGGAGAAGTAGATTATGAGGACAAGTACATTGAGAAAAAGCAAGTTATTGTTGGCGGCTCTTCTGGAGTCCAGCAGCATGTTCACCATCACTATGTTCATGGAGATGGTCATGGTGTTGGTGATAATACACAGCCAATTATCCTTGGTGGAGCTGCTGGAGTTACTACTGGTAACGGTTATGGTTATGGAAATGGTGGTGACTTTGAGGACTTCAAAAAAGCTTTCAACACCAAGGGTCCTTCTTCTGGAAACAACCTTTTGGGAGCTTCTACGAACAATTATGCTGATAGGTACCCTGTTTATGAGAAACCGAAACCCAACACCTTCTTCAATGACCGAAAGCAAGTTGAAACCGGAAAGCAGCTGAACTCTGGATTTGGAGGAAATAAAGGATTTGGATCGAACAATAACTTTGGATCTGGGTTTGGTTCAAATGGACTGGTGTCTAATGGATTCGGATCAAATAATAACTTTGGATCTAACAACTTGGGATCAAATGGATTCGGATCTAATGGATTGGGATCAAATGGTTTTGGATCCAATGGGTTAGGATCAAATGGATTGGGATCTAATGGATTGGGATCAAATGGATTGGGATCGAATGGTTTGGGATCCAATGGATTTGGATCAAGCAATAACTTTGGATCAAGCAACAACTTCGGATCGAGCAACAACTTCGGATCAAGCAACAGTTTTGAAAACGGATTTGGATCCAACAGTTATGAAGATTGCGTGTGCGTTCCTTATGATCAGTGCACGACTCTTAATCAGGCTGGAAGAAAGGATGACCTCTACCTAGCAATTGATCCTCGTAACCTTGGAAAGGACATCGAAGCTGAGACAGTTGTTGTCACTGATGGAAATGGTACCATGAGTGTTGTTCGAGTTACCAAAGAAGTCGACGAAACTGAACAATCTGAACAAATTAAGGATCTCAAAGGCGAAAGCAAATCTGAAGAACAGAAAGAAAGAACCAAGCGAGACGTTTCTCATCTTGATGCCAAGGACAAGAAGCCAGAAGCTGAAAGTGTAAGTTATCCACAATATTTTTGCATCAATAACATGTCCTTAACACTGGGTTAGACTTTCTACTAAACAATAACTAAATTCCAACTACTAATTTCTGATCAATCTGAAACTCTCTCTTTCACTTTCACTTTTGACTAACCATCACAATATGACTCATAAGACTCGAAGAGACCATCGAACTTGAGGGCCTATAGAGTCACTGAGTTAGAGGAGGTCCAGGTTTCATCGTATTAGTTCCCAGCAAAGAGTGTTCTTTATATTTAATTATTTCTTTATTTATTTATTTATTTAATCAAGATAATTTTCGTAAAAGAACTTTACTCAGTGTAGTAATTACAGCATGTTGAATTCTGACGAAATTGGCTAACCAAGGTGCTAACCCAGAAACCCTAGGACCTCTTAATCTCTACGACGTGGCTCTTTGGCTCTCTTTGCAGCGCTTGATAGCTGGTAATCTGGACACGTCCAAGTTGAATCTGAAGCCAACCTGGGGTGTGAGCTTTGGTCTTCCGCAGTCTGGTGGAGGCAACTATCCGATCAATCCGTATGGAGAACAATCTCTGGTAAACCCTTACCCTGGATATGGTGCTGGAGGCCAGGGAATTAATCTAGGTCTCGTATCAGTAAACCCATTAGTAGCAGTTCAGGTGACAAAAGATGACTACGGAGACAAAGTGATCAAGCCATTTGTGAATCTACACGTGACACCTAATCAGGGTTTGGTTCACAAAGTCGGCAACATCCTCGCATATAAGAAGCAGGCCCTACTTGGAGGATACCAAGGGAATTATGCTCCTCAATATTATCCTGCTGGACCACCTGTTTATGAAAGACCTATCTTTGTTGATCAACCTCACTTTCATCCCTCTCAGCCTCACTATCCGAACTACGGACCTGTCCATTATGAGAAACCAGGCTATCATCATCATCATGATCATCACCATTATCATCAACAGAAGCCTCACAGACCTGCCCACCATGGTGGTTATGGATATCCTAATTACTACAATAGGGAAGAAAGCGACTATGATTATGACAATTTTGGAGACTATGGAGACTATGATGATGGCTATTATAGAAATGCAAGGGCTAATATTACTGCTGAAGGCAACAGGGCTCTGGATGTACAAAGAGGGAACAGTGATCAGCAAAGAAATTATAATCAAGGAATCAAGAATAATCAGGGAGTCAGGAATTATCAGGGAAAAGGTGACGTTGCAAGTGCAAAAGTTGCTTTTCCATCAAGAAGGAAGCGAGAGGTTGAGGAGGTAAGAGGATTCAAGGAAGATCTTCATCAGTTGGTCCTGATGAAGAAATCTTGGAAGACTGGACTACCCACGACGATTTGAACTGAACTTTAGATTAGGGAGTATCATTATGATAAAACTGATTCACACGACTACCTAACTTTTGCTTACTATATATCCAGGTAACTGGCTTTAACCGCATTTTACTGACCACCTTTCTCTTCTCGAGAAACTGACTGCGTAGTATTTTTTTCCTCATTGGACGATCAACAGACATTTAATACTCTCTTTCAAGGTGGTAAAAGGGTTTATATTTCTTATTTGCTTGATGAGGATTTGGTTCTTCTAAAAGACAATTTGAATTTGCATGAAGAGGTTTGGATTGAGTTGTTAGTAGGGGTGTTGGATCCAAGTTCTGGCCTAAAAATTCAATCTCTTAACAAATACTATAATTAGATACTTTTTGCTTAAAGTAAAACAATTATATTTTGTAAAATGAAAAGATAGAATTTAGAGGTCGTAACTTGCACACCCTAAGTTCTCTATAGAGGTCTAATTACTATTTTTTATATAGAGGCAATTTGGAAGACCACCAGTATGTGGTCCTAGCCACGTCTGCTGTCGTAAAGCCAACATCATTGGCCGTCCTGGAAGACCTGGTCAGTGCGGAACAAGGAATAGTCAAGGAATCAATGGACGTATCAAGAACCCTGTTTACGTTGATGGAGACTCAGAATTTGGTAAGGATTCTCCCTTCCTCTCATCATCTACAACACATACAACCTTTAAAAGTTCCAATTTCCTAAATAAAAATGTCTTCCTTCAGGTGAATATCCATGGCAAGTGGCTATCTTGAAGAAGGACCCATCCGAGAGTGTCTACGTCTGCGGTGGAACTCTAATTTCCCCTCGTCACATTTTGACTGCTGCTCATTGTGTAAAAACTCACGCTGGCAGAGATCTCCGAGCTCGTCTTGGTGAATGGGATGTAAACCATGATGTTGAGTTCTTCCCCTACATCGAAAGAGATGTTGTCAGTGTCTACGTTCATCCCGAGTTCTATGCCGGAACCCTGTACAATGACCTTGCTATTTTGAAATTGGATCAGGATGTCAACTTCGAGAAGAATCCTCACATCAGTCCAGCTTGCCTTCCAAAGAAATTCGAAGACTTCACTGGCTCCAGGTAAATTGGAATTACACCTTCTTCTGTTATTTTGCTTCCTCTAGAGAAGAGACTAACATTTAGACGCTTCTATTTTCAGATGTTGGACAACTGGTTGGGGCAAGGATGCCTTCGGTGACTTTGGAAAGTACCAAAACATCTTAAAGGAAGTTGATGTTCCAGTCGTCAGCAATCCAGTTTGCGAACAACAAATGAGAAGGACCAGATTAGGACAAAGTTTCAATCTTCATCCAGGATTCATCTGTGCAGGTGGAGAAGAAGGAAAAGACGCTTGCAAAGGTGATGGAGGTGGTCCCATGGTCTGTGAAAGACATGGTAGTTGGCAACTGGCTGGTGTTGTTTCATGGGGAATTGGTTGTGGTAAAGCTGGAGTTCCTGGAGTTTATTCTCGAGTTTCTTACTATCTTGACTGGATCAACCAAGTCGTTGATCAATATTAGGAAGTATTTCCTATCCATAAGTAATATATTCAGATATCGATTGATTTAATTCCTTCAAAGCGAAATATTCAAGCACTAGATATATAATGGAAACAAGAAATCGACAAAATGTTATTTAATAATTATTTTCTAAGATACTCTAGTGCTTGAACGTTATATTGTGGAAATTTCATTCCGTCCATTATTTGCCAATATGTTATTATCTTAATATTAGTGAACATGGCAATATCTTATTTATCTGAAGAGAAAAGATATTATGTTGTGATACTGCGTTATTTAAAGAAATTAAATTATTATTTGTAAATAGTTAACAATTCTTTCTGTTATCAATCGCTGAATATTTATAATTTTTATTCTTATATCTTCGATATTCGACTTGTATTAGGTTTAGTCTGTTTTATGATTCGGATTGCTGAGCAATTCGGAGCGTTGAGTAATGCATTTTCTTTGCAATTTTTCATTAATGTATGAACAAATAAAGTTATTAAAAAAATTAATTTGAGTGTTTCCTTATTTTATTATGCATCTCCATATCATCCTTTTTAACATAAATGAATTAACTACAATCTGATTTTCTAATCAAATATTAATACTTTATAAATGTAATAAATAAATTAATAGAAAATTTCAACAAATTTTTTAAATTATCTAAATGCTTCCCTTTAATCACGCGTGTAAGAAAAGAAGATCACAATCAGGCGCGTTAATATTTTTCTCGCCAATTTAATATTATAGTTATCAATTTATAATAATATAACTTAATAAGTTAAGATATATCACAAATAATAAATTTCTAATGTTCAAAACATAAAAAATTTGTCTTTTGACTTGTTTTTCTTCAATTCTAATTCAAATTTTTGAATTTGAAAATGTGCTGCCATCTGGTGACATCTTTTGTACTTGAGTAGCAGAAAGCATTTTCCATTTTCAACACATTAAAAATGAAAATAACATAACCTTCATCAAAAACGTTATCGCGAATCATTGTCGTTTTTCTAAAAGTCTCAATTAAAATATAAATTGTGTTTACAGTTCTGTAAATAAGAAAAAAATGCCAATAAAATATATTGGAAAAACCCATGACTTCAAAGGTAAAACTTTGTGGGAAATAGTTGGAAATTTGAAGAATTTTGGAGTCGGCAGACTTTTTGTTCGAAATAGATTTCTTCAGCGATATTCTGAGCCTACTTATCACAAAATTTTGAAAGTCGAAGCTTTACCTGCTCCAAAAAATGCCGTAAACCCATTTGACGTAAGTAATAAAAAGGAATTTGACTTTTTTCAGTTTTTCTGTGCTTTACCTAACCTCAGCATTTTACTATAAATCTGCAAGTTAATTTAATAAAATACAACAATTTAATCATTTTTGCATGTTATTAATAAAGAAATAAGACATACAAACAGTGAAAATAACCCAATTATCATTTATTCATTAGCACATTATTTTGAGCAACAAGGATTCTAAGCAATAATTTTTTTCCCCATAGGAATTGCGAAAAGTGATAATTCTGACGGAAAAAGTCTTCCGAGGAAGGAAAGCCACTAATCTTGTACAACTGGACTCCTCAACTTACAAAACTGATTACATACTTATTCCAAAAGAGGAAGAAAAAAATTATTTAAGACCTTATACACCACCTCCTAAAAGAATACTTCCGAAGACCATGGAATTTCCAGTTCTTATGAAGGAAGTAATTATACGGCAAATGAAAGCAGACGGAAAAGAAGTCACAGAACCGCGACTACCTGTTAAATACAATCTGACAAACAATCTCGATTTGTCCAGGGTTGCCGAAGAAGGAGAAACTCCTGACTTCGAAATCAAAATGGGTCTTGGAACTCCGGTTAGTCCCAATCTATACGCAAATGTTAAAGAATAATTTACACCCATTTCCGTCTTGTATTATAAATAGAGAATAGATTCTACCTTGTTTATAAACACGACTTTTTATTTTAAAGAGCCTTCTTTCATTCGTTGATTTTAGTTTGTTGTACGTTTTCTTTCTTAAAAAGTTTTCTTGTAAGCCAGCCTCGAACATTCTTCTGGATAATTATTGCTGCTTCTTCCTCTGTCCAAATCCAAGATTTTGGAAAGATTGGTCTCGGACTGCATTATTCAGTTTAAATTTTATATTTTGTTTGTTTGTTATTGTGGAATATTTTAATTTCTTACTGTAATTTCAAGTGGGCTTTAAAAGGAGCTATGCTCAAAAGATCAACCCAATTGGTAGATCTCTCTGGATGTCTTGGATTCTGGTTCCACAGCTTTTCAGCTAGAAAGTCTAATCCATTGAAACGACACTTTTGAACCTGTAAATTACTGCTTCTATAATATATACTTCATTCATATTTTGAAGTTATTATAATACCTTTAAAGCATTAGATTGACGAGCTTGAATCAACATGTCCTTCAAAGCAGGTAGTAAAAGTGGAAAAACCTCTTTATTCAAATAATCTGCTGGTCCTTCAGGGAAAGATGGTTTTATTTTCTGGGAGTACTTTTCTTCCCACCATTGTCTATAAACAGTCATATTATCTTCACTCTCTTGAAGAATTCTTTCCCATAAGGAAGTTTTAACTTCTTCCGATTTAACAGTACCCTGTTCCACGCCATCACACTCATTGAATTCTAAATTAGATGATTTGACATTGGCACATTCACAAAGCGAAATCGACCTTTCTCTTGAGTTTGAATAATTCGCGTTTGAAAATTTACAAAAAACTGTGTGAGACATCAATCTGAAGACTTTTTCAAAATATTAAATAATTAATAATAAGAACTTTTTTTCTGGATTGATAATTATGTTATAGTTATAATGGACTTTGATTAGAAGATTGGTTAGACAATTAGTTTCTTTTTTGTTTTTATTTTTTATATCGATAGATCACTGATTTTTTATTTTAATATTTAGAATCGCAATCTTAAAATGAAGAATTTTATTTCTTCTTCAGGAAAAGAGATGGATGCGTGGTACATATTATGCATATCAACTCCCCTGATGATTAAATAATCTTCAAGGCTCAAGAAAAAATAAAAAGTATAATAAATATTTTATTTACATAATCTTCTTTTATATGTACAACTTCTTCATTACTAAGACTCACAAAAAGACAACTTACAATTATTTAATACAATCTTAAAGATAGTCTTTGCAAAGAACTCTTCAGCTCAAATTGAATCTGGAAAATCTTTCTCTTCGGAAATTTCTAGTAAGATAAATTAAAATACCAGCAGCTATCAAAATAAAAGAGGATAAAGCATAAGGAATCACAAGATTGAAATCCACGGATTGTGAGTGTTCTTCCATCCGTAAAATCCTGAATTCAATATTATCTTCCCAATTCATAGTTTGATTTCGATTATTCTGAGAATTTCTTTTTGATCTTCTTACGTGACCTCCTGGACAATTAAGAATGCAATCAGACCCCTCAAGACAACCGGTGACCTTGACACTTAGGATCATCTCATCGTTTTCCTTCATATTTTCGAACATGAAGGCTTGAAAGACTAGGTAGCTTTCCAACGGAGAGGGTCTGTATTGTTCTCTTGAACATATTAATCGAACTTGAGGATTCAAACATCCATTTTCATCCAGAATCCAGAGGCTATTCATCACTTTTTTTCGTTCTCCACTCTCTACAAAATGTATTGTTACGTCGTTGATTTTTGAATACTGCCAACCTGTGAACAAATCATTTTGAAGTTGTTTAAGAGTGTTGGAGTCAAGTTCTAATCTAAAAATTCGATTTCCTCATTTTACTTAACAAATATTAACATTGGAATTTTTTCCTTTTACAGCATTAATCAATTTTTAACTAGAATTATGCGTACAGAGAGAAAAAATATCTAATTCAAATATTAAAAAAAAAAATGAAAATATTCAATTTTGACGTTAAACTTTGATTTCTTCGTTTTATGGAAAAAGTATTGAAATTAATTATTTTTTCGTTCTGTATGCAGTTTTATATTTGAAAAAAGATTAGTGCTACAGAGGGAAAAAATATTTATCTATAATTTTCGTTCAGTAAAATGGAGAATGGAATTTTGAGCTTAAAACTTGGGTCCAACGCTCTTAAACGTTCAATTAAAATTTTATTATGATCTTCATTTATTAGTTTATTGTATTATTTATGAAGATAATACCATCTCCTTCTCTGATCGAAACTCGAAGTAAAACTTCTTCCCCTAGAATAACAGTTCCTCCAGATTCTATTC
The DNA here is from genome assembly GCA_900474325.1 of Synergus umbraculus. NCBI lineage: Eukaryota > Metazoa > Arthropoda > Insecta > Hymenoptera > Cynipidae > Synergus > Synergus umbraculus. Next base: position 27,949 of record UCOK01019043.1, read on the forward strand.
TTTTGTCAAAAATATTTTCAGAGTCGTAAGTTTTTCGGTATAGAGCAACATCAGTCTGAAAATCGTTTTTGAAGCCGCCTGCTACTCTTGGTGTTATTCTCGCTGTTCTGGGATTTAATACTTAAGTTAAAATAAAAATTAGCTATAAATTTAAATTTGTGCTAGTTCTCAATAATGATTTTTGAATTAATAAGTAGTTGTAAAAATTAAAAATTATAGCTTCATACGTGTCCAAGGTTTTTGCGCTGATTTTCTTCACATGAGAAACAGTTCTGTCCTGTCCTCTGCACTGTAATGTGATTTTGAAATCTTCCTTCAATTTAAGGCCAGGAATAATTGGAAATCGTAAACTGAGACAGTAACTCTTTCCTGATTCGGTAGAACAGTCCACGACTCCACAATTCCAAAATTGAGTACCAGTGAAATCAATTTTATATTCTTCATTCAATTTCAAAATTTGGCAGTTGTTACTTCCCACATTTTCGATTATCGGTTTATCTGTAGGTCCCATTGATGTCAAAGATGCTCTAAATTAAAAGAAAAAAATCAAAATTACATATTTTGATAAAATTGATCGATTTAAATCATTTTCTCAAATAATATAAGAAATACCTAAAATAAAGCTCTTCGCCAGAATTTCTGCAAGACATCTCGTTGACTTTAACAAATCCAGATTCAAAATCTTGAGTATTGGAATCTGAAACTTGTTTCGGTTGTATGTAACTTGGTCTAAATTTATAAAAATTGGTTCTTTCGCTATTTCTAAATGGAGTTTGCAAACTTAAATCTGGTTGAGTGAGTCTGTTAAAATCAACCCAGGCAGAATTTCTCAATCGGTTATCGATGATGTCCGGTAGAAGAATACTTGGAACTTCCGGTGGAAGGTAAAATCGCTGGGCCGTGGTTCTCGTATGATTGATCCTCTTAGGGAAATTAATGAGAACAGGTTCTTCCAGAGACCGGAAGTATGTGGGTATGAAGGCATCCAATTTTGCCCCAAAGCACATTGGCGAAATGATGATCAGTAAAAATAGCTCAGATAACTGAAACAAATCCAGATGCAAATTATCAGTTGATACAGTTGGTACAAGTTGGTACCAGAATCATCTGGTACCACCTCTAAAATATTTCAATCAAGTGGTACCACACTTGATACCAAAGCTTAAATAATTTTAATAATATTTATGAAAAGTAAAATATTTCTAATTGATTTGAAATGTCCTTGAATTTTAGAGCAACTCTATCCATTAATTTTTTTAAGTAAACAAAGCAGTTTTATTTTTTCGGTTGAAACACTTGAAATTGAATAATCAATATTGATCATTCAATTTCGAACTTTTGGAAAGCCTTCAAACAGACAAAATTATATAGGTTTTTATGACTCATTATTAAAAATATAATTAATTAAACTATTAATATAAAGGTGAGATTTAGAATTTACCTGGAGAAAAGAATTTGAATTTCTTTTCGCGACAGGAGAGAATATATCTTTTGTGGGCCACATTTTCGAACGATACTTGGAAGGAAACTGCCTTCAAATTTTGCTGGCGATTCCTTATAAAGGTAATGTACCAAACGAAGACCACCATTGTCCAGAGTGGATAACACGGACCAACAGCTATGTCGATTATTAAGTACCAGGATTCGTGATTTGGGTAATGATTAACTACTTAGCATAAGACATCTTCGATCCATTAATAACACAGATATAGTCGACCTCAATTTTTAGTGTTCTTGAATCAGGCTAAAAGGTTTCTGTCACAATTTGTACATAATTTGACAATGGTCACATGTCATGCATTGTTTTTTTTTATTTCAAGTTTTTTTAATTTATTTTTTTTATTTTAGAGAAATGAAAAATTGTATTTTACAGACAAACATCAACATTATGAAGAAAAACATTCCTATAATATATAACCATCTTATGACTTATATTTTTGATATATAATAGATTCTTGATAATACAGAGCGTAAAAATATTTGTTTTCGATACTTTTTGCGTAAAACGAAGAATTAAAAATCTGACTTCAAAATTCAATATTTTCATTTTAATTAAAAATATTTGAATTAGATACTTTATGGCTCTGTACGCATAATTATAGTTACAAATTGATTAATACTACAGAGGGAAAAAATTCCAAATTTAATATTTGTTTATTAAAATGAAGAAATCGAATTTTTAGATTAAAACTTGGCTCCAACACCCTTAAGCTCAAAAATTCCATTCTCCATTTTACTCAACGAAAATTATAGATAAATATTTTTTCGCTCTGTAGCACTAATCTTTTTTCAAATATAAGACTGCATACAGAGCGAAAAAATATTTAATTTCGATACTTTTTCCATAAAATGGAGAATTCAAAATTTGACTTCAAAATTCAATATTTTCATTTTACTTAAAAAATATTTGATTATAGGTATTTTTTCACTCTGTTAGGGAAAGAAAATTGATCAGGGAAGAATTATAAAGAGTTTCTAGACATTTTTTCAAATTCTTTGGGTTTCTAATGATTTCAAGAAATTTTCAATATTTCAAAAAGATTTTAAGAGGCTTCTAGGAATTTAAATAGATTACAAGAGATTTTTATAATATTTCAAAGATTTAGTGTAATTTTAAAGGACTTCATGAAATTTTAAGAGATTTTTAAGAAAGTTTAGCGAATTCAAAGAATTTTAAAGTTTTTTGAAAGGTTTGTACGAATTTTAAGAAATTTTGATTTTTTTAAAGTGATTTTTAGGGATTTGATTGAAATTTTAAAGAATCTTACAAGATTTTTATGATTTATAAAAGATTTTGTAGAATTTAATGGGTTTTGAAGAGGTTTTCAAGAATTTTAAGAAGCTTGTAAAAATTTAAAGAAATTTTTACATTTTGAAAATGATTTTAAGGAATTTAAATATTTCTCCTGGAATTAAAAAAAACTTTTCACAAATTATTTTTGATTTTTAAAGAATTTTATAAGGTTTTTATGTCCAAGAAATTTTATTTAGAGGTTTTAATGTATTTAGGGAATTTCAAAGATCCTTATTGAATTGTAAAGGATTTCACGAGATTTTTATGCTTCGTAAAAGATTTTGTAAAATTATAAAGGATTTCATAGAATTTTAAGGGATTTCAATAATTTTCTAATCATTTTAAGAGATTTTACGTGTTTTAAGAGATATTAAAGTTCCTCGTGAAATTTTGAAAGATTATAGGGAATTTAAAGAGATTTTTAAGAATTTTAAAACATTTTGAAGTATTTTGACGATTTTACAGGATTTGTATAGAGAAATTTGTAGATAAATATCTAAAATTATAAATTATAACGAGATTTTTATGATTCGTAAAAAATTTTGTGAAATTATAAAGGATTTCATAGAATTTTAATAGATTTTAAAGAATTTATGATATTTTATAGTGTATTTTAAATATTATAGTGAAATTTTAAGGAATTTCAAAGTATTTCAGAGAAGTTTAAAGAATTTAAATAATTTTCCTAATAATTTTAAGAGGTTTTTACGTGTTTTCAGAGATATTAAAGTTCCTCGTGGAATTTTGAAAGATTGTAGGGAATTTAAAGAGATTTTTAAGAATTTTAAAACATTTTGAAGTATTTTGACGATTTTACAGGATTTGTATAGAGAAATTTGTAGATAAATATCTAAAATTATAAATTACAACGAGATTTTTTAGATTCGTAAAAGATTTTATGAAATTATAAAGGATTTCATAGAATTTTAATAGATTTTAAAGAATTTATGATATTTTATAGTGTATTTCAAATATTATAGTGAAATTTTAAGGAATTTCAAAGTATTTTACGTGTTTTAAGAGATATTAAAGTTCCTCGTGGAATTTTGAAAGATTGTAGGGATTTTAAAGAGATTTTTAAGAATTCAAAAATATTTTCAAGTATTTTGAGGATTTTACAGGATTTGTATAGGAAAATTTGTAGATAAATATCTAAAATTATAAATTATAAATATCTGTCAGGGAAATTTGTCTGAAAATCAGGGAAAAGTCAGAGAAGTGAAAAAATTGAATCTAGTGGCCACCCTGTTAATTCTACATATTGAAAAAATTCCAAATTTAATATTCATCGATGAAAATGAAGAAATCAAATTTTTAGATTAGAACTTCCCTCCAACACCCTTAATATGTGTACATACTTAAATCTTCAAGTATAATAGGCATAGACAATAATTGTTTTTAAATATGCAGACGCATATTCATGTGAGTTTTGCGATAATGAAGTTGTTTGAATGTTTTGAGTAAAAGCTTGGCTTATTTGGCGGTATTTCCTTATTAGAAACGCCTTTCTGGCTTTGATCCTTATACAACACCTCGGTCACGGCTGCGGTGATGCACCTATTTGAAGTGCGAAAAACGCCTTGCTCTTCACAGACGGCTGGCATGACTGCTTAAGTTACCGCATGGCCCGTGACGAAAACGCTATGCATGTGCAATTGCACGTACTCTAACGGATAATTATATTATTAATATACTGCAAAAACTATCATCGAATTAAAATGAGAAATACAAATATAACACGTGCGAACAATCTTGTTTTGCAAAAAAAAGTCGTGTTATCTCTCTAAAATTGAATCAGTCAAATTCCACTGATCTTCAGTGACTCTATTCTCACGATTTTAATCAGTGAAAATTCACTGAGAATCAGTCAAAAGTCACTGAAATTTTTAGTATTTTAGTGACGATTACTGAAAATTTCAGTGACTTTTCACTGAATTCCAGTAGATTATTCACTAATTAAAATCATGAGAAAAGAGTCATTGAAAATCAGTGGAATTTGACTGCTAATCAGTTAAATTTCACTGATTCAAGTTTAGAGAGTATGAATGTATATATGGCACATAAGATATGCACATATTTGCAACGTCTCTGTAATTTCCGATGTGAGAAGTATTAAATAAACAAATGATTGGAAATTTAACAAAATCAATTATTTTCAGTGAAATTATAATTTCAAAAATCACTTATGGAAACAGAAGGAGCAAAGACCCTTATATAATCGCTTCGCGCGTGTTTCTTACATCGTTGCGTTCAGCATGGAACCGAATCCTATAAATAACAGTAAATTGCCGTTTTTATGCATCACGATAATACGAATTCAATATTTATATTTTATTTTTAATTTATATACTGTTAAACTACAGAATAAAAATTGAAAATTACAGGATTATATCAATATTCCCAAATTCTTGGACCAGAGATATAACACGTTTTATTTCACAAGGCATAAAAAATAAAAAACTAATTCCATAATAACTAAATCTGGAGGAGTAAAAAATGCTCAAGGCCTTCTTAAGAAAACTCATCCTGCAAGCGATAAGAAATAACGGTAGGGCAATCAGGGATTTTAAGCGACCTATCAAAGCGTTGCGACATTTGTGACAGGTGCAATAACGTAAAAGGAATCGAGATTGCATGCATATATATAAAACACTAGTGTTAGTGTATTAGTGAAAAAGATTATCGAATTAGTTCGGTGAATATGGAGGACATATTTAGATATGTAATTTTATAATAAAATAATATTATTTGGCAGTCATTTATGGTACTGAATTGTAAATAAGACAAGATATATCTTGTATTATTTACAATCGCTGCAGTTATACCGAAAAATTATTCAACTGTAAAATTCTTATGAAATAAATGCAATATATCAGCAGCTATACTCATATATAATAAATTATTCATTATGCTTGAAGAAACGAAACTGACATCACGATTTCAGGAAAAGACAGTTTAATTGCAGACTGGAGTATACATCGAAAATGCACCCTTTGCAAATGTATCTCTCGTGAATATTTTACAGTAATGGATCGAGAAATTATACTTTACGAATATGTCATTTCGTTTCTACTCAAGAATTCCAAAATCCATACATGCGTTTCCATATACATGTATATGGAAACTTACGTCTCTTCTTTGATCCAGATTACATTTTATATATGCATCTAATATCCCCGATGGATATCCCCTTTTAAAATATATAATATATAATAATATCAGATAATATATAATATTCTTTAAAATATATAAATACCTACCAAAAAGTATATAATTAAGTATAGGCGGGTATATATTATAATACATATATCCTATCTTAAAAAAGTGGTGTCACGAAATGTCTCGAAAATCTCACATACATTGTTGTTGCAAATCTGATTGGTTTTTTGAATGCCTTGAAGTTGAAAAAAGAAAAAAAAACTAATGGTGCAAAAAAATGTCAGGAAAACCTTCGAAATCCGTTAAAATTTCTTAAAACTCCCAAAAACCTCTTGAAATCCCTAAAAAAATCCACAAAAACGATTTAAATCATTTTTTTGTGGAATTTAAAAAATTTTTAAAGATTTTATATATTTTAAGGGATTTTAAAGTTTTTCGTTGCATTATAAAGGATTTTAAGAAACTTGGAAGAAATTTTAAGGAATTATAAATATTTTCGTGGAATTTTAAAGGATTTTAAAGTATTGTAAGAATTTTCAGTAATTTAAAAAGATTTTAAGAGGTTTCTATGAATTTAAAGGGATTACAGAAAATATGTATAATATTTAAAATATTTAGTGGAATTTTAAAGAATTTAAAAAAATTTTGATTTTTAAAGGTAATTTTGAAGTATTTAAAAGGTTTTCATGGAATTTTAAAGTATTTTAAGAGGATCTGTTAAAATATCCTTAAATTCCTCGAAATTCCAGAACCTCATTTAAAATTCCTAAAAACCCCTTAAAATTCTTACAAACCTTTTGAAATCCCTTAAAATTTCATGAAAATTTAGACAATTTTAGAAATCGCTTAAATTCGTTGAAATCTTTTAAAATTCTTAGAAACCTCTTAAAATCCCTGAAAATTTTAAAACATTTAGATTTCCTTAAAATATCTTAAAATTTTTTTAATATTTTAAAATTTCATAAATTCCTTTAAAGTTCCATGAATTCCTTTAAAATTTCACGAAATATTTTTTAAAATTCTTAAAATCTTTTGAATTTCTTAAAAATCACTTGAAAGTCGTTAAATTCCATAAAATCCCTCGCAATTTTTATAAATCTGTTAAAATATCTGAAAATTTCTTGAAATTCTAGAACCTCATAAAATTCCTGAAAAGCCCTTAAAATTCATACAAACTTTTTGAAATCCCTTAAAATTTCACGAAAATTTATAAAAATGTAGAAAATATTAGAAATCCGTTAAATTCGTTGAAACCTTTTAAAATTCTTAGAAACCTCTTAAAATCCCTGAAAATTTTAAAACATTTAGATTTCCTTAAAATATCTTAAAATTTTTTTAATATTTTAAAATTTCATAAATTCCTTTAAAGTTCCATGAATTCCTTTAAAATTTCACGAAATATTTTTTAAAATTCTTAAAATCTTTTGAATTTCTTAAAAATCACTTGAAAGTCGTTAAATTCCATAAAATCCCTCGCAATTTTTATAAACCTGTTAAAATATCTGAAAATTTCTCGAAATTCTAGAACCTCTTATAAAATTCCTGAAAAGCCCTTAAAATTCATACAAGCCTTTTGAAATCCCTTAAAATTTCACGAAAATTTATAAAAATTTAGACAATTTTAGAAATCGCTTAAATTCGTTGAAATCTTTTAAAATTCTTAGAAACCTCTTAAAATTCCTCAAAATGCTGAAACATTTAGAATTCCTTAAAATTTAAAGGGATTACAGGAGATATGTATAATATTGAAAAGATTTAGGGCCAATTCCACCAACTGTGATTAAATTTTAATCCTTGATTAAATCCTTGATTTGCGTACGAAAGTATTGATTAACTTAATTTAATCAAGGATTAAAATTTAATCTCAATTGGTGTAATCGGCCCTTAGTGGAATTTTAAAGATCTTTAAAAAGCTTGTAAGAATTGTAAGTGATCACAAGAGATTTGTACTCTCGAAACTTGAATGAGTGAAATTTAACTGATTACCAGTCAAATTCCACTGATTTGCAGTGATTCTTTTCTCACGATTTTAATCAGTGAAAAATCTACTGGAAATCAGTGAAAAGTCACTGAAATTTTTAGTAGTTTAATGAAGATGACTGAAAATTTCAGTGACTTTTGACTGATTAAAATCGTGAGAAAAGAGTCACTGAAAATCAGTGGAATTTGACTGATTCAGTTTTGGAGAGTATAATATTTAAAAGATTTAGTTGAATTTTAAAAGGACTTCACAAAATTTTAAGAGATTTTTAAAGGAGCTTAGGGAATTTAAAAAATTGTAAGGAATTTTAAAGTTCCTCGTGGAATTTTAAAGGATTTCACAAATTTTTTAAGATTTTCTAAATTTGATTTTTTAATGACGTGACTGCTAGTGTTATTAAAATATATACGTTTATATAATACATCTTTACGTATGTTATAATCATTTGCATATAAGATAAGTATAGAAAAATTAATTATCCGCGCTTAATTATAGCACTAATAAAGTATCCCTATAATTGGTACAAGAAGCTCGTTTTTTAAGTGTAAAAGAGAACCGTTACATTGTACTGGTCCAATGAACGCCCTCTGATATGGGCTGCACATTATTATAAATAGACTGCAAGAATTTGTATTATTTTAGTTAATCATGAATTTTATATTAATTGTCGAGTAAAAGCAGTTGAACCGCGACATTGACCCACAATTCGTTGAAAAGTCAGTAACCGCTTAATATACATATATCAGAAGCACATAGCGTACACAAAACTCCCTTTACCGTGAAGAGGAAAAGAATGCGTCTGAGTTCTTCTTTAGAGAGAGAAAATAATGTAATAAAAAATGCTCAAATATTTCCCACTGATTTAATGGATTTACTGAAAACTCCTGTATTTTCAATTCAATGTTTCCAGCACATAAATGAATAACAATTGGTCATGATTATTAAGGGTTCAAGCATGATGATAATCAAATAAGAAAGATGTTAAAATTCTCATCATTATAGCATAAAAAAAGCATGATCGTAAAAAATAGAGTTCTTTCTGGAAATAAAAAAACAAATGGTGCAAAAAAATGTCAGGAAAACCTTCGAAATACGTTAAAATTTCTTAAAACTCTAAAAACCTCTTGAAATCCCTTAAAAGTCCACAAAAACTATTAAAATCATTTTTTTGTGGAATTTTAGGGAATTTTGAAAAGTTTTGAAAAATTTTAAAAGATTTTTATATATTTTAAACGATTTTAAAGTTTTTCATTACATTATAAAGGATTTTAAGAAAATTGCAAGAATTTTTAAGGAATTATAAAAATATTTTCGTGGAATTTTAAAGGATTTTAAAAGTCTTGTAAGAATTTTCAGTAATTTTTAAAGATTTAAAGAGGTTTCTATGAATTTAAAGGGATTACAAGAGATATATAAAATTTCTGAAAGATTTAGTGGAATTTTAAAGTTCCTCGTGGAATTTTAAAGAATTTTAAAAAGCTTGTAAGAATTTTACAAAATTCCAGAACCTCATTTAAAATTCCTAAAAACCCCTTAAAATTCATACAAACCTTTGGAAATCCCTTAAAATTTCACGAAAATTTATAAAAATGTAGAAAATTTTAGAAAACGCTTAAATTCGTTGAAATCTTTTAAAATTCTTAGAAACTTAAAACATTTAGATTTCCGTAAAATATCTTAAAATTTTTTTAATATTTTAAAATTTCATAAATTCCTTTAAAGTTCCATGAATTCCTTTAAAATTTCACGAAATATTTTTTAAAATTCTTAAAATCTTTCGAATTTCTTAAAAATCACTTGAAAGTCGTCAAATTCCATAAAATCCCTCGCAATTTTTATAAATCTGTTAAAATATTTGAAAATTCCTTGAAATTCTAGAACCTCATAAAATTCCTGAAA
>UCOK01019044.1:0-15105 GCA_900474325.1 Synergus umbraculus
TTATATACCTCTCTAAAGATAGAACTTATGGACTTAGAGAAAGAATAAAAATTACAATAGAAGTTGACGAGTTTACTCTTATAATTAAAACCACTTCATTGCGTAAAATTTTAGTTTACTAATAAATAATCATATTTGTCCCGAAAATGTTTAGCAGAATTTAAAAGAGGAATAAATACCATTATACGAGAGTAGAGGGGATTAAAAGAATGCACGCGATAATAATACGAGAATATACAGCAGCTAGGGTTCGAGGAAAATGAATAAATAAAATGATTATTGTCCCCGACAGTTTCAGCAACCCGCATTTTAAAATTACGCGACAATTTCAATATCGTTAGTTTAATCGTGCGGCTGATTGAAAAATGCTCGTGCTCGTTCATCGAAAATATACAGCAAAATGCATCGCACTCTCGAGTTGAAAGTGTCACTTTTTTCACAGGTTTAAACTTTTAAATATTTCTGTTGTCTCTAAATAGAGAAGAAATATTATATTTTTCATTTTTATCGATAAAAAGTTGAAAGCATAAAAGGCAGTTACAAAATATTCTTTATAATAATAATGAGAAGAGCAACAAGTGCTTTACAACAAAGTTCATGAATTTAGATCTGAATCTGCAATTCAAATTCAAGCTTCTTTTCAGACTTACAAAAACTTTGTATACATACTCGGAGATTAAAAAACAACCCTAAGAATAGCAGGTAAAGCGAAATCATCATATCGAGCGTAACTTTATAGCGGGAGGGGTACGTTCAGCTTCGCATCCCTTTTAGTATCCCAATTCTCCACGAGTTGTATACACGGCTTTCGGGTATTTTCAGCAATTTTATATGCTCAGGCAATGAATGAACTACGTTTGGAGAAAAGTCACGCAGAAAAAAACTCCCATAACGAATTTCTCTATACAAAAAACATTAATCAGCGACAAGCGAATAAAATATCTCTTCATGACCAAAAGTTGATTTTTCTCTCCGAATCACATATATTCAAACTACCGATAAAATAATTCAAGAGAAAACACGAACCGTATCGAGTAAACATTTATTTATAAAACCAAAAAAAAAGAGATATAAATGTTTAATTTAAAAATCAATTAAGGGAAGATTCCTGTCAAATTTATGATGTATGTTTCCTTTTCTCTTTCAATTTCCCATTGTGGGCTTCTACCTTGGAAGTATTATCTGTCCGAGCAAACGTTGCAACTTGATTCGTATCCAGACACTAAAGACCTCCCCGTAACGTTAAGATAAGAAACTTCTCAGACCCCTGACCTCCAGAAACTCGCGATACGACGATTGAGAGAAACTTTGCCGAACAAACGGGAAGGAAAAGCACCCCATCACGTGACCGTTACATCTTCCGACCTTTCTTCAACTTAGCAAGACTATAGTTTACTAGTTTAGCACGAACTCGAACTGTGATGAGTGTTTGCTTCCAATCGCCTGTTGGATCGTCTGCAATTTAAACGTTTTCGCATCAAGGGCAAGAGCGATCAATACCGACATTCACCCCGTCTTTGGATCTCATTTGAGAAAAATTTATATGCGATGAAACGATAAAAATGTCTCCAAGGTCCGTGTAAAAGCTCTGAGCGGGGTTATAACCACGAAAATAAATCATACCACAAGATCTGGTGTCTACATTCAAGGGAAATAACAAGAATTCAGTTCCAACAAGTAAAAAAGATCCTTGACGTTTGATACTGTCACTCAGCTCAGACCTCACGATAATAGATATTATTTTAGTTTTTTAAGTAATGCTTTTTCTAAAACTAGTAGATCCTGCGCTTCGCGCTCGATTCCTTTAATTTTCGTAAAATCTTTTGAAATTACTCAATATCCCATGAAATATCATTAAATTCCTGAAAATTCAATAAAATTTCCATGAATTGATTAAATCTCTTAAAAGTCCTTAAAATTACTTAAAGTTTTACAAAATATCGTCAAATTATTTTAAATTATTGAAAATCCCATGAAATCAGATTAAATCGCTTAAAATAACAGAAAATCCAAAATGAAATGTCGTAAAATCCCTTGAAATCCTTTAAAAGTTCTTCACATTACATACTTATAATGAAATTCCACAAAATATTCCCAGTGGGCACAAAATTTAGCGACATCTTTACGACATCGTTACAACATTTATACGACATCGTAAAGACATCCTATGTCCATTTCTAAGATGTCTTTGTGATGTTGTAAAGACGTCATAGGATTTGGCGACGTCTTTACGATATCGTTACGACATTTTTACGACATTGACATAGGATGTCTGTACGATGTCGTAAAAATGTCGTAATGATGTCGTAAAGACGTCGCCAAATTTTGTGTCCACTGGGTTATTAAATCTTTAAAAATTACTCAAAATCTCATAAAATCTCATTAAATTCCTGAAAATCTAATGAAATTTCGTTAAATTCCTTAAATCTGTTAAAAGTCCTTAAAATTATTTAATTCTAAAATAAAACTATTACTAAAATTTTTAATTACTTAAATTTTTACAAAATATCGTCAAATTCTTTAGAATTATTGAAAATCCCATGAAATTTCGTTAAATTATTTAAATCTGTTAAAAATCCTTGAAATTACTTAATTTCCACATAAAATATCATAAAATCTCTTGAAATTACTTAAAGTTCTACAAATTTCTTTAAAATTATTGAAAATCCCATGAAATTTCTTCATATTATTCAAAATTCCATGAAATCTCATTAAATCACTTAAAATATCAGAAAATCCAATGAAATGTCGTAAAATCCCTTGAAATCCTTTAAAAGTTCTTCACATTACATACTTATAATGAAATTCCACAAAATATCATTAAATCTTTTAAAATTACTCAAAATCTCATGAAATCTCATTAAATTCCTGAAAATCCAATGAAATTTCGTTAAATTCTTTAAATCTGTTAAAAGTCCTTAAAATTATTTGATTCCCAAATAAAATATCGTAAAATCGCTTAAAATAATTTAAATTTTTACAAAACATCATCAAATTCTTTTAAATTATTTAAAATCCAAAAAAATTCCACAAAATATCATTAAATCTTTTAACATTATATTCAAAATCCCATGAAATCTCATTAAATCGCTTGATATATCTGAAAATCCAATGAAATGTCGTAAAATCCTTTAAAAGTTCTTCATATTACATACTTATAATGAAATTGCACAAAATATCATTAAATCTTTTAAAATTACTCAAAATCTCATTAAATTCCTGAAAATCCAATGAAATTTCGTTAAATTCCTTAAATCTGTAAAAAGTCCTTAAAATTACTTAATTCCCAAATAAAATATCGTAAAATCGCTTAAAATTACTTAAATTTTTACAAAATATCGTCAAATTCTTTAAAATTATTTAAAATCCAAAGAAATTCCACAAAATATCATTAAATCTTTTAACATTATTCAAAATCCCATGAAATCTGATTAAATCGCTTGAAATATCTGAAAATCCAATGAAATGTCGTAAAATCCTTTAAAAGTTCTTCATATTACATACTTATAATGAAATTCCACAAAATATCATTAAATCCTCTAAAATTACTTAAAATCCCATGAAATCTTTATAATCAATAAAACCGCAGTAGCTGGTAAAAACCCCTAAAATTTATGAAAATCACAACATCGAAAATAATCTTCAGATTATTTACAAATCTAACAAATTGAAGACAAAAAATCGTCCGAAGAGTCGTCTGAAACTTCAGTCCAATTCGCGCTCGATATTTAATTTAAAAATGATTTAAATCTCGTGCTCCGCTCTCAACTCTTGATGATTTACAATTTGTCCTATAAGAAAACAAAAATTTTATTTGACCTTTTAAAAGCTCGTGTTGTATGACTCAAAAATGACCAAAACCATTTTTCATACTTATGGAAAACAATGCCTTCTACCAAAATATATTCATAATGAAAAATTCAAAGGTCTTCTTAAAGGCCACAATATTGATACCCTAAAACATTATATCAAAGGCGGTGGGGAGGGGGCTAGACAATGCATAAAAAATCTCCGGAATGATCTATATTGAATATTTCTTGGATGTGTCGGGTTTGTAATAAAAAAAATGATATTAATCCAAATGAAATCCCTCACCCCAACATAGAAAAAGTGAAATAACAGACATTCTCCGCAAGAAGCGAGCGTATTTAAAATATCTAAAATTCTTTTCATATCCACGTCAAAGAAACGTGATTAATGCCGTCGATCGAGCGAGATAGAAAATGAGAGAGATGATGAATAGGTGAAGAAAAAACAGAGAGGGAAATGGGGAATTCATCGAAGCAGACAGAGTGTACTCCTCTCTACGATTTAATAGGATCAAACATAGCGAAATGAGTGTTAGCTCGTTGAAGAAATATTCACTGAACAATCTCACTCGTAATATATAGTCGACTCTGACTGGTTCGCGTTTGATGAAAATTCGGATCTGAAACGTTTTTCATCGATAATCGCGCGACTGTTTGATTCCTTCCTCAACGAGAATCCTATTAGCTCTTAACCAGGTTGTTCGCGAGTTTGGAAAATATGACAAAACAGTTTCGAATTCGTCAAAAAGCACGAATACTCTTTTATACGAATGTAATATTACAGGGAATTTGCTTTATCAGACCGTGTTTGGAATGTCCTCGTTTTCATTTAACAAGCGAAGAGAGCTTGGTATATTTATTCACAGCAGACCCAAGTGCCCTTCTTTTCTCAATATTCGCGATTTTATAGTGCTTTCTTGCATGAAACAAACCACAGCCGTTCGCGATAATCAGTTCCGCCCTGCAGAGTTGGCTGTGTTTTAATGCAAGAAAGGAAAAGAAGCAAGGGCGAAATGTAATTAGATTCTAATGTAATTAAGCACGATTTACTATCATTGAATCACATTATTTTCTGAGTGTACTGCAGATCACTTGTTTACTTATTTACTTCTTACTAGCAGACCATTATTATTATTATGATTATTTATTTGATTTTTTACAACTTTAAGTCGTTAAAAAATCAATGAAAGCTTGTTGATTCAAATTCAGAAAATCATAAAAAATTTGTGAAATCCTTTAACATTCCTTAAAATTCTTCGACTTCCCTAAACTTCCTTAAAAAGCTCTTAAAATTTCATGAAGTTCTTTTAAAATTCAACTAAATCATTTAAATATTATGCAAATCTCTTTTAATCACTTAAAATTTCTAAAAACCTCTTAAAATCCTTTAAAATTCCATGAAAAGCTTTTAAATCCTTTAACATTACTTTTAAAAATCAAAAGTTTTTAAAATTCTTTAAAATTCCACTAAATCTTTTAAATATTATACATATCTTTTGTAATCCCTTTAAGTTTTAAGAAATTCAAAATTTTTTTAAAATTTGAGGAATTTTAAGATACCTATTTTAATAAATTTATAAGAATTGCGAGGGATTTTATGGAATTTGACGACTTTCCAGTGATTTTTACGAAATTCAAAAGATTTTTAGAATTTCAAACAATATTTCGTAAATTTTAAAGGAATTCATGAAATAAAAAATTTTTTTTTTAATTTTAAGATATTTTAAGGAATTTTAAATGTTTTAAAATTTTTTAGTTATTTTAAATGAGGTTCTGTAATTTCGAGGAATTTAAGGATATTTTAACAGATCCTCTGAAAAGCTTTTAAATCCTTTAAAATTACTTTTAAAAATCAAAATATGTTTTAAAATTCTTACAACTTTTAAAAAATTTTTTTCAATTCCACTAAATCTTTTAAATATTACACATATCTCTTGTAATCCCTTTAAATTCATAGAAACCTCTTAAAATCTTAAAATTCCACGAAAATATTTAGAATTCCTAAAAATTTCTTCCAAGTTTCTTAAAATTCTTTATAATGTAACGAAAAACTTTAAAATCTCTTAAAATATATAAAAATCTTTTAAAATTTTTCAAAACTTTTCAAAATTCCACAAAATTAAAAAAAAAAAAAAAAAAAATCTTGTAAAATCCTTTAAAACGCTATGAGAAACATTAAAATTCCTTAAAAATCAAAATTTCTTAAGATTTTAAAAATCTTTTTAAAATTCTTTAAAATTCCTTAAAATACAAGTACGAGTTTTAACTTGGATTTCAAGACATTTATGATTTTAATCGTTTTTGTGGATTTTTAAGGGATTTCAGTAGGTTTTTGGGAGTTTAAAGAAATTTTAACGAATTTTAATGTATTTCGAAAGTTTTTCTGACATTTTTTTTGCACCATTAGTTCTTTTTTCTTGTTTCAACTTCAAGTCATTAAAAAACCAATCAGGTTTGCAACAACAATGTACGCGAGATTTTCGAGACATTTCGTGCCACCACTTTTTTAAGATGGGAATATAGGAGGATTATCAAACTAAACTTAGCGAATTCGTGAAAGCTTAATCAAAGCTTACACTGAGAAAAAGATACTCGGAAATCAATAAATATATTTTTGAATCAATAAATCTCTTCCAAAAGCAGATATTTTATTGATTCAAATGTATATAAAAATGTATAATATCATTATTATTAATTCTTGATGTTTCATTAAAAATTCATCTGAATCAATAAAATATCTGCTTTTGGAAGAGATTTATAAATTCAAAAATATATATTTATTGATTCCCGAGTATTTTTTTTCTCAGTGTAAGTTTTGATTAATTGGGTCGCTCACTACACTTTTAAACTTGCAAAATACAATTCAGATTTAATGATTTGTCGCGTCGGATGAGAATATATATTGTACGAGTTGATTTGAAAATACCTAGAGATTCGTTTAATTATTTTAACCTTGTTAATCTTGTTAACCTTTTGACTCACTCGATTAAGGTTTAAAGAGTCGAAATCCGCTTTCAATGGAGCATGATGGAGTCTCTAGATTTTATATTGTAGCTGCCTTTCCACCTGAAGCATAACTCCCTCGATACGGACCGTAAGCGACGAAGAGGACACTTAAGTAAATCGAAACCATAGTCTTGTAATACGAGGCACAGCTTAAACTGGCTTGGCTTTCAGGAAAATATTGAGACTGGCGGCGCATCCACGTGGGAAACTGCGATGAAACGTGATCCGTGTTCGAAGAAAGGAGAAACGATAAGGACGATATCTGAGAAAACATAAGGATTACCTATGCAGGAACAAGCTGTTTGCCATTCGACAAACGCCAGGGGATAAAAACTCGGAAAAACTTCTTATTCTTTCTCTTCCTTCCTCACGAAATTCACCATTTTGTCGACATTTAGATAAAATGGATTTATTGCTAAACTGTTGCTCGGTTTTTCCACTCTCCGCTTTTATTCCAAAATCAGGAGCAAACTGCGGAACGAATCCAATTTTTTTTCTTCACATTCATTCTTATTCGTCTTTTTTGGATAAAGTTTCGAAAAGTCCCCGATTAGTTTAAAACTTTGCCGGAAAAGGAGTTTGGAAAAGAGTTTTTGATAAGGGGATTGGAGAAGTGAATTCTCGAGTGAATTGGTAATTTCAATATGAACGAAACGAGTGTGGTGGATATACGACAAATGAAAAGCCGAAATAATATCATCATATAAAGAATTATTGAGCAGGGAGATGAGAAAGTCAAGTATTTTTCTAGAGACTCGATTGACAGTAGACAGAGGTGCCAATGAAATTTCCTCACACGTCACCCTTTGCTCATCACATCCCCATTTCGAGCAGCGATTGGTTTCTTCTTTTCTCGGCAGAGGAATTCAATCTTCGTCGGTCCCCAAAAGACATTTCTCTCGTCTAGTCAGTCGTACGTTTTCCCGGATGGCAGTTTCGGGTGCGAAAAGCAATCAGGATTTGAACTTAAGTCGAGAATATCGTCAGGAAAAAAAGCCGTCAAACAGTCGTTACCGCAAAGTATAGCGTATCCACCCGAGGGGCAATACGGAGACATCGTAAAATCTGCGTCGAGAAGAAGATTCGTTGGTGGTATTACCATGATTATTGCACGTAAAAAATCTCGCTATTGTCGCAGAATAACGAGCCATTTCGTTAAGTTGAAATTCAAAGACAAAAATCTTCTCACACTAGTGTTTTTGAAAGAGATCGCGCGACGCGAGGAAAAGGGAATTCGGAAGCACCTCTTTTCACGAGGTAAATCATTTTCTTGCTCTCCGCGAAGCGTGTTATTTCGTTTCCCCAGTCCTTTAAGCTGGGTAAATCCTCCCCCGCCCCCAACCCCTTCCCCACCTGCTACCTCAACCCCTGTTAAGTAACATACCGTGGAGCTGAGGCATATGTCGCATTATGCGTATTACGGTGTGCCGTTTCCGCATTTTCGCAATTCCCACTGAATGTACCGGAAATAACACGACAAAATCAACGCGGCGATTCGCATTATTTTTATAATAAACTAAGCACATCATGGCTATCTTCCGATCTGAAAAAAGTCCTATCTAAAGAAAGTCTTATCTTAAAGAATCATCATCATATCTTAAACAAGATTGTAAAAAAAAAACTTATATCAACTTATTATAAACTTCCTTCGGATTGGATCAGAATGAAATTGTTTGATTCAGATACGAATTCCCAGAATGATTTGGAAAATTTCGGATTGCTTCGAAATGAATTTCAATCCGAAGTTTTCGATAACAATAGGACACTCGTCAATCTTTTCTTATCTACTAAAAAAATTAATTATGATGAGTTTGATCAAAGATATAATTATTAATCTCGTCGCTGTCGTAATTTGATTGACGTATTGTTTGCGTGTGTGTTTCGTTTGAAATTTACTTTTCTGAAAACCTTGAATCTTGCACCTGCAAAAACAAGGTCGTCGCAAATATTTACTTAAATATAAAGAGTTCATCTAAAATTGACCATTTTCACTTCAGCGACAGTAACTCTCTAAAACTGAATCAGTCAAAAGTCACTGAAATTTTCAGTCATCTTCACTAACTACTAAAAATTTCAGTGACTTTTCACTGATTTCCAGTAGATTTTTCACTGATTAAAATCGTGAAAAAAGAGTCACTGCAAATCAGTGGAATTTGATTGGTAATCAGTTAAATTTCACTGATTCAAGTTTAGAGAGAATGTAATGATAATTAACTTCTTTATACATAATTTTAATTTCTTAAAATTAGAGAACTATTCATAATTCAATATTTTGAAAAATTATTTCGCTCTAAATCTGAATTAGTAAGAAATTACTAACAAAATAGTGCCACATCGTT
The DNA here is from genome assembly GCA_900474325.1 of Synergus umbraculus. NCBI lineage: Eukaryota > Metazoa > Arthropoda > Insecta > Hymenoptera > Cynipidae > Synergus > Synergus umbraculus. Next base: position 9,155 of record UCOK01019044.1, read on the forward strand.
TACTAATACACTTTAGTAAGCATTTTTACTATTAATTACTTGAAAACTACTAATTCACAGTAAAATAGTACTAATTTATTTAGTAAGACTCACTAATTGATTTAATTACTCTCTAAAATTGAATCAGTCAAATTCCACGTTGCATTTTCAGTGACTCTTCTCTCACGATTTTATAATCACTGAAAATTCACTGAGAATCAGTCAAAAGTCACTGAAATTTTCAGTCATCTTCACTGAACTACTAAAAATCTCAGTGACTTTTCACTGATTTCCAGTAGATTTTTCACTAATTAAAATCGTGAGAAAAGAGTCACTGCAAATCAGTGGAATTTGACTGATAATCAGTTAAATCAGTTGGCACGTTTGAGATATTGGTAGTACCAATATATACCTTACAAATTTTATCAATTTATCTACAACTGTCTCAATTTAAAAAAAACTTTCGAAATCCTTGAAAATTCTATAAAATCTTTTAAAATGAGAAATCTTTTGAAATCCCTGAATAAAATTCCCTGAAATATTTAAAAATCTCTTAATATTTCCAGAAAATTCTTGAAATTCTACGGTAACATTTGAAATCCCTTTATATCTTTAAAATCCGTTAAAACTATAAGAAATCTTATCAAATTTCATGAAATCCTTTAAAATTCCCACAAAATCTTTTAAAATTCAGAAAAATCTTTTGAAATCATTTAAAATTATTAGAAGTATCATAAAATTCCATAAAATCCCTCGCAATTCTTAGAAATCTTTAAAAATATCTTAAAATTCCTTAGACTTCTTAAAAGTTTCCTAAAATTCCATGAATTCCTTTAAAATTTCACTCTCTAAAATTGAATCAGTCAAATTCCACTGATTTTCAGTGACTCTTTTCTGACGATTTTAATCAGTGAAAATTCAAAAATCTCTTAATATTTCCAGAAAATTCTTGAAATTCTACGGTAACATTTGAAATTCCTTTATATCTTTAAAATCCGTTAAAACTATAAGAAATCTTATCAAATTTCATGAAATCCTTTAAAATTCCCACAAAATCTTTTAAAATTCAGAAAAATCTTTTGAAATCATTTAAAATTATTAGAAGTATCATAAAATTCCATAAAATCCCTCGCAATTCTTAGAAATCTTTAAAAATATCTTAAAATTCCTTAGATTTCTTAAAAGTTTCCTAAAATTCCATGAATTCCTTTAAAATTTCACTCTCTAAAATTGAATCAGTCAAATTCCATTGATTTTCAGTGACTCTTTTCTGACGATTTTAATCAGTGAAAATTTACTGAGAATCAATAAAAAATCACTGAAAATTTCAGTAATCGTCACTAAACTACTAAAAATCTCAGTGACTTATTTTCACTGATTTACAGTAGATTTTTCACTAATTAAAATCGTGAGAAAAGAGTCACTGAAAATCAGTGGAATTTGACTGGTAATCAGTTAAACTTTACTAATTCAAGTTTAGAGAGCACGAAATATTCTAAAATCCCTTAAAATCCTAAAAATCTTTCAAATTTCGTAAAAATCACTAAAAAATCCTCGTGCCAGTGCAAGAAAAAGTATCTCCATTGCCCCCATTATATTCTCCTCGCACAGGAAAGGTAACTCGTTATATTAAAAGAGAGAGCACATATACTCAAAGGTAAAGAAATTAAAGCAAAGGCATTTTGTCTACATGTTTCCTTGTATCATGTAGACTATAAACATTAAATTCAAAGTGTTCTTGGAAATGTCCGTATTTCCTGAGAGAAGCGAGAGAAAAGTCCCTTTTCTTTCTTTTCCGTAGATTTTTTACGAGGAATTACGCTGAAGCGCCGAGTGTATATACGACCACTCTCACAGAAAACACATAACAGCAAGAGAGGAAAAAAGGGCTCCTTGGGGTGTCCTGCAGCGTTGGCCAGCTAATCTCAATTTATTTGCCCTCGGCTTTTTACGGATGTAAATGAGGACGCGCCCGTCGTTACGCGTCGCGTCATTATTCGCGCACAAAAACCCTTTCGACCTACCACCAGCGGCATCATGTACGAGATTAAAGCCTTTGAAGGCCGTCGTGTGTACGGGGTGCGAGCTCACTCTTCCACATGCATAATTACTTACATGTCACAATCTAGCGTACCGCATTTCCTTTTTCCTATCCTCGAATAGAGATGCGGTACTGCCACTATAACTGCATCTGTCCCCCGAGTCCGTCTTCCCACTTCCTACCGCTTTTCAATGTATCAAGAACTACCCCCCCCGAATCTCGGAATGACAAATGAACACCAACTGTGAAAATGAAACTCAATACGCAACTTTTCCGCACACCTCGACGACTCTTAATAAATTACCGTTTTATTCATTCATCAAATTGTAGGGAGGAATTCATTTCCTGTCGAGGAAGCAACTCTGAGAACTGTATTCTCAAAAGAGTGGAGGAACGCTTCCTAATTTGGCACTCTTTCAGCGCTTCTTCCTTATGATGGAGACAAATGAAGACTTGGATATTTAGGGGAGAGTCGAGTGGCAAATGGTTGATTCAACGCAAACTTCATTTACACAATTTCGTCCTCGTCCAACCAAATGTCTGTCGAATTAATTACAAAATCTTCTGAGGGACGAGGTTGGCTCAAAAGAACAGTGTTGAAACTTTAAGTATTGCCATCAAACGGACTGTGAGAAGTTTACCAAAGGCCTTCACGGCTTTTTGTTACATTAGCATGCAATTATATTACAGTAGTAAAGGGAAAAAGGATATAGATATTTTTTTAATATTCATTATTAGGGGAGAGTCGGGTGACTTTGATTAAATTCTCTGCGATGATAAATCAACATTTTTATCTTTCATACACTGAGAAACTCTGTGTTAGAAAAATTACTAATATCGATAGCAAGTAGGGGAAAAATCCCAAAATTGAGACATTTTAATGCAGAAAATAATAAATTTTACTATTTCAATATTAATTTTTACTATTTAAATAGTAATTTTTCCTATTTAAATAGTAAAATTTATTATTTTCTGTATTAAAATGTCTCAATTTTGGGATTTTTCCCCTACTTGCTATCGATATTAGTAATTTTTCTAACATAGAGTTTCTCAGTGTTTAATTGTCCTGAACCGTCATTTTGAAAATATGAACTCATATCTTTGCTCAGTTTAAAATCAGGTTTAATTATTTGATCTCTACAAGAAAAAAGTATTTTGTGAAGTATTTATATCAAAACTGTTATATTAATATTTTACTTACTATCTGACGAGTTATTGATAAAAAAGCTTAAGTGGCAGGTACTACCCGACTTTCCCCTATATCTCATTCAGGGGATCAATCATGTAATTTTCCTATTTTCCCTCTGTCCCACTTTTTCATTGTTCCTAAATACTCGCAGCTTGACACGTTTGACGTATTAAATTGTCAACAATGAGATTCGAAGCTTGTGTTTAGAAAGTTTGTTTACATTCTGGATATCATGATTGATTTGTAGATTTTCCTCGAAAAATCGTTTTAATTCTTTGAAATTCCATAAAATCCCAAAAACTATCGTAAAATCCCTTAAATCCTTTGAAATCTATTAAAAGTTTCTAAAATTACTTAATATCCCATAAAATATATTTAAATTCCTTAAAAACATTTAAAATATAACAAAATATGGTTAAAAAACATTTAAATCTTAATATTCCGAGAAATTACATAAGATTCCTGAAAAGCCAATGAAATTTCAACAAGTCACTTAAAAGTCCTCAAAATTAATTAAAATTCCATAAAACTCCAATAACTTTCTTTTATATTCCTGATATCATGATTGATGTATAGATTTTCCTCGAAAAATCGATTTAAATTCTTTGAAATTCCATAAAATCTCAGAAATTATAATTAAATAATAATAATAATTATAATTAATAATCGTAAAATCCCTTAATTCCTTTGAAATCTCTTAAAAGTTTCTAAAATTACTTAATATCCCATCAAATATTGTTAAACCTCGTATTAAAAACATTTAAAATATAACAAAATATCGTTAAAAAACATTAAATGTTCTTAATATTCCGTGAAATTCCATAAAATTCCTGAAAAGTCAATAAAAGTTCAACAAGTCACTTAAAAGTCTTCAAAACTCTTAAAATTACATAAAACTCCAATAACATTCATTTATATTTCTGATATCATGTTTGACTTATAGATTTTCCTCGAAAAATCGATTTAAATTCTTTGAAATTCCATAAAATCCCAAAAATTATCGTAAAATCCCTTAAAACCTTTGAAATCTCTTAAAAGTTTCTAAAATTACTTAATATCCCATAAAATATTGTTAAACCTCGTAAAAACATTTAAAATATAACAAAATATCGTTAGAAAACATTAAAAGAACTTAATATTCCGTGAAATCTCATAAAATTCCTGAAAAGCCAATGAAATTTCAATAAGTCACTTAAAAGTCCTCAAAATTCATTAAAATTCCATAAAACTCCAATAACTTTAGTAAAATATCTCTCAAATCTCAACAAATTTCGCAAAATCCCTTTAAATTCCTGCAAATTTGTCATAAAATTTGATGTATCTTTCTTGTATATGAAGATTATTAATTGTCCATGCAATATTGCCAGTTTATTATAATTTTCATATCTTTATTATAATTTATATACAAGAATAAACTCTCTATTCACAGTTTAAGAATAATGTAAAAATGGGAAAGTTACATTATTCACCCCTAGGTTGTTGAATACTATAAACAAACATTGAATTATTCAGAATTGCGACTAATTACGAATGAAAGAGGACTAATGCACTCTGCGATGACTTTTTAAAAGCAAGTTCAAGAGTCTATATATTACATAAAAAAGCTCAACAAGAGCAAGTAAAATGACAGAGTGGCCACTCGCCACGAATTACGGGTTAATGCCTTTAACGTTACACCCTTATATTGCACGTACTCAGTGACACAAGCCTATTGGATATATATGCAACTGTTATGGGGTTCTCGTTGATCCGTGATCGTTGAACGTTGAGCGTTGATCGTTGCGCGACAGATGGACAGGCGTTAAAAAATTAGCGTTTAATATCCCTAATCCGTGTCGATATCGAAATCCGAAACGAAACGAGGGAAAGAATTAAGCTCGAGTTACACATACAAGAGTGAACCCTATATTTACTGCATTTGGGATCGGGGGGCATGTCACTCGTGCGAATCGAAGTCAATGTCATGTTAATTAAACTCTTTTGGCTGCATAAAATTTCAGCTAGTTTTTATAATTTATTTAAGAGATTTTCGAATCTTCCTAAAATGATTTCGAACTCTCTAAAACTGATCAGTCAAATTCCACTGATTTTCAGTGACTCTTCTCTCACGATTTTATAATCACTGAAAATTCACTGAGATTCAGTCAAAAGTCACTGAAATTTTCAGTAAACGTCACTAAACTTCTAAAAATTTCAGTGACTTTTCACTGATTTCTAGTAGATTTTTCACTGATTAAAATCGTGAGAAAAGAGTCACTGAAGATCAGTGGAATTTGAGTGGTAATCAGTTAAATCAGTTGGCACGTTTGAGATATTGGTAGTACCAATATATACCTTACAAATTTTATCAATTTATCTACAACTGTCTCAATTTAAAAAAAACTTTCGAAATCCTTGAAAATTCTATAAAATCTTTTAAAATGAGAAATCTTTTGAAATCCCTGAATAAAATTCCCTGAAATATTTAAAAATCTCTTAATATTTCCAGAAAATTCTTGAAATTCTACGGTAACATTTGAAATTCCTTTATATCTTTAAAATCCGTTAAAACTATAAGAAATCTTATCAAATTTCATGAAATCCTTTAAAATTCCCACAAAATCTTTTAAAATTCAGAAAAATCTTTTGAAATCATTTAAAATTATTAGAAGTATCATAAAATTCCATAAAATCCCTCGCAATTCTTAGAAATCTTTAAAAATATCTTAAAATTCCTTAGATTTCTTAAAAGTTTCCTAAAAT
>UCOK01019044.1:15125-27940 GCA_900474325.1 Synergus umbraculus
TGAAATCCTTTAAAATTCCCACAAAATCTTTTAAAATTCAGAAAAATCTTTTGAAATCATTTAAAATTATTAGAAGTATCATAAAATTCCATAAAATCCCTCGCAATTCTTAGAAATCTTTAAAAATATCTTAAAATTCCTTAGATTTCTTAAAAGTTTCCTAAAATTGCATGAATTCCTTTAAAATTTCACTCTCTAAAATTGAATTAGTCAAATTCCACTGATTTTCAGTGACTCTTCTCTCACGATTTTATAATCAGTTAAAATTCACTGAGATTCAGTCAAAAGTCACTGAAATTTTCAGTAAACGTCACTAAACTACTAAAAATTTCAGTGACTTTTCACTGATTTCCAGTAGATTTTTTACTGATTAAAATCGTGAGAAAAGAGTCACTGCAAATCAGTGGAATTAGATTGGTAATCAGTTAAATTTCACTGATTCAGGTTTAGAGAGAAGGATTATCAAAAACTAGACATTCTTTAAAATTCGATAATTTTTAAGGATTACAAGAGATTTGTATAGTAATTAAAAGATTTAGTATGGAATTTTAATAGATTTTAAAGAATTTATGAGATTTTAAATATTAGAATTTTAAGGAATTTAAAGATATCTCTAGGAAGTTCAAAAGATTTAAATATATAGTCAGGGAAATGTCAGACAATTAGTAGCGACGGTTTTGACTATTAAATTAGTAATTTTGTGACATTCTACTAAATGAAATGGTAAGATTTATGTTACTAAATGAATTAGTAAGGATTTTTTACTAATCTGTTTAGTAGTTCCAACTTACTAATTCAATGAGTAGAAATCAATTGGAAATTTATCTAAATTATTAATTTTTTAATTACTGTCTGGTGGTTCTTGAATTTTAAAAGTTTAATGTTTTCTCAATATATTTAGATATATATTCTGAGTTCATATTGTTATATTGATAATAATAAAATATGAACAATACGAAAGATTTAAAATGCAAATCGGTATATAATATTTGGATATTTTCTATATATTTTTAATATACAAAACACGCAGAAGTGCTTTTTAAAGTGAAATTTAATGTTCCGTTGACTTTAAGGAATATAAGACAATAAGTATCAATTTATAAAATTTATGTGTGATTTTCAAATGGATTTAATTCTTATAGTTTTTGAAATTAAAGCAAATACAAGTTCTTAATAATAATGCAATAATAATGAAATAATACTTTTTTTCTAGATGGAACTAATCCATGTACGTGTAATTTCATATTTAATTTAAATAAAATTACGATTTAAATTCTTTGAAATTCAATAAAATCCCAAAAACTCGTAAAATCCCTTAAATCATTTGAAATCTCTTAAAACTTTCTAAAATTACTTAATATCCCATAAAATATTGTTAATCTTCTTAAAATAATTTAAAATCTAACAAAATATCGTTAAAAACATTAAAAATTCTTAATATTCTGTGAAATCTCATAAAATTTCTGAAAAGTCAATAAAATTTCAATAAGTCACTTAAAAGTCCTCAAAATTCTTTAAAATTCCATAAAACTCCAATAACTTTCGTTTATATTCCTGATTTTCCTCGAAAAATCGATTTAAATTCTTTGAAATTCCATAAAATCTCAAAAATTATCGTAAAATTCCTTAAATCCTTTGAAATCTTCTAAAAGTTTCTAAAATTACTTAATATCCCATAAAATATTGTTAAACCTCGTAAAAACATTTAAAATATAACAAAATATATAATAAAATATAACAAAAATAAAACACTTAAAAGTCCTCAAAATTCATTAAAATTCCATAAAACTCAATAACTTTAGTAAAATACCTCTCAAATCTCAACAAATTTCGCAAAATCCTTTTAAATCCTTGCAAATTTTCAAAATTTGATGTATCTTTCTTGTATATGAAGATTATTAATTGTCCTTGCAATATTGCTAGTTTATTATAATTTTCATAATTTATATACAAGTTCTTAATAATAATGCAATAATGTACATGTAATTTCATGTTTAATTTAAATAAAATTACTGTTTTCAAATTTATTTAAATTTACCATTTAAAATAGTAACCGAGAATACATTTATCAATTCACTTAGTAGTACCATTACTAATTCATTTAGTACGTTATACTTACATATTGAATTGGTAGACTTTTCCTAATTAATAGTAAACGAATCGGCGCTATATGAATTAGTAGAAAACTACTACCAAATACACTGAGAAACTCTGGGTTAGAAAAATTACTAACATCGATAGCAAGTAGGGGCAAAATCCCAAAATTGAGACATTTTAATACAGAAAATAATAAATTTTACTATTTCAATAGTAATTTTTCCTATTTAAATAGTAAAATTTATTATTTTTACTATTACTATAAATTTTAGTATTTAAATAGCAAAAATGACTATTGAAATAGTAAAATTTATTATTTTCTGCATTAAAATGTTTCAATTTTGGGATTTTGCCCCTACTTGCTATGGATTTAGTAATTTTTCTAACACAGAGTTTTTCAGTGTAATATCGATAGCAAGTAGGGGCAAAATCCCAAAATTGAGACATTTTAATACAGAAAATAATAAATTTTACTACTTCAATAGTAATTTTTCCTATTTAAATAGTATTATTTAAATAGGAAAAATACAATAAATACTATTGAAATAGTAAAATTTATTATTTTCTGTATTAAAATGTCTCAATTTTGGGAAAATAATAAATTTTACTATTTCAATAGTAATTTTTCCTATTTAAATAGTATTATTTAAATAGGAAAAATATAATAAATACTATTGAAGTAGTAAAATTTATTATTTTCTGTATTAAAATGTCTCAATTTTGGGATTTTGCCCCTACTTGCTATCGATATTACACTGAAAAACTCTGTGTTAGAAAAATTACTAACATCGATATCAAGTAGGGGAAAAGTCCCAAAATTGAGACATTTTAATACAGAAAATAATAAATTTTACTATTTCAATAGTCATTTTTGCTATTTAAATAGTAAAATTTATTATTTTCTGTATTAAAATGTCTGAATTTTGGGATTTTGACCCTATTGCTATCGATATTACACTGAGAAACTCTGTGTTAGAAAAATTACTAACATCGATAGCAAGTAGGGGCAAAATCCCAAAATTGAGACATTTTAATACAGAAAATAATAAATTTTACTATTTAAATAGCAAAAATGACTATTGAAATAGTAAAATTTATTATTTTCTGCATTAAAATGTCTCAATTTTGGGATTTTGCCCCTACTTGCTATCGATATTAGTAATTTTTCTAACACAGAGTTTCTCAGCGTAGTAGTAGTATTTTTTTTTACTAATTCAGATTTAGAGAGCACATAAAGACTGAACTAAAAGTAATGAGGACATGTGTTTTACGATGATATAAGTGCTGTAATATGAAAATGAAAGGTGTCATATATGACTGCTTAGTGAGAGTAATAACGTTCTCATCATTCCCGGGGGATGTTACATTTTCTCGTAACAGATGGTCACTACCGTGTAGAATGAAAGCTTCATAAGCTCGTAAAGTGAAGAGCATTCTCTAAAACTCCTCAACGAGGGTCTTCAGCCTTCACAGTTTCCGAGTGACGATTCCATACCGCAAGTTCAATAAACAATGTAATTTATATCCCTGTCTCTCAGCTAGCTTTTTGAGTATTAAAACTCTCTCTCGACTTACTCACGCGAAGCACGCGTAAGCGAAATGTATGATACGATATGTATCCTACCGTAGTGGCATTTTCAATGTATGTATATAGCACAATACACAAAGGGGACACGATTCATGAATATAAAATTACATCTGCTCCCACTTTCCTCCCTGCGGTGGTGATACGTTTTGGGCTTTTCATAAACGCAGATATAATTGGCAATTTCCTAACATCATGGGTTGGATATTTGGTCTATTATGAGGCTATTCCACCACGCTAAGGGAAAGAGAAACTCGAGTGGAAAAGATAATGGATTTTAATTTTCACAAAGGGATTTGACTGCTTGATTAAATCCTTGTGAACGCGACTTTTTCTTCTTACATTTTACTCTTACATTATTATTTAATTTTTAATAATTATTAATTAATTTAGATTACGAAAATTTGCACTTAAATTGCAAATTATTTAGCGACCCTCGTTTCGTAATTCGTTGAGCTTTAGACCGTCTGCTTATACCAGATATAGCCGTCATTTCTTGTGTTCTATATTCATGATTTTGATCCCTGTAATAAGTTTTAATGAATTTCTGTCTACAATGCTTTTTATTTGAGATTTTATGCACAAACAACCTAGATTTTCAGTTTTAGAATTAAATATTATACGCTTCTCGATGCGTACACCCAGAAAATAGTTTCTTCAAATCAAAGAAACTTTATTTGAATCAAAGAAATCATAGTATTGATATACGGTCAAAGAAAATTTTTTTTGAATTAAACAAACAGTTTCTTTAAGGATGTACACTAGGTACAGTATCGTCAAAAGTTAGTGAATTTTGCATAGTGACTGTATTGAGCTTTGCATGGTATTGAAGTTAATGTTTGAACATAAATATTATGCAAAGAGCAAAAATATGGTTAATAAAACTGAGTTTTAGTCGTATAAGTTAGTATAATTACTAAAATAAATTAATTGAAGATAGACAAAGAAAAACTTTTGGCTGTTAATCCATTTTAAGAAAACGAAAATTCTATCTTTTTAGATAATAATCTATCCATGCCAGATATAAAAGAAGTTTAAAACATGGAAGTAATACATATTTTATTTCAAGTGTACAAACATATATCGATTAAAATTGAAAAAATCAGCAGAGGAAAGAAATTTACTTCATATTTATGAAATTGGAAAGCGAAGAAAAATCAGTTGTCAAAATTGATTTTACCTCTGATTTTACGAAACTATAAATATTAATTACGAATTATATTCTTAAATATTTAACAATAATTATAAATGCAAAATTAGTACAACCTTGAAGGAAATGCATTTTTCTCTGTTTTTTATTAATATCTCAAAAACAGGGTTCAAGATTGATTTCAAATTTTGGGATGATTTTCATAAATATATAAAGAACTAGATTATCAGTACCGCGAAGTCCATTTTCCGTGTTAAATGTCATTTTCCATGTTAAATTATCCAAAGTTTAAACCTTAATAACTCGTAAACGGGCTTCAAGATCGATATGAAATTTTGCAGACATCTTTTATAGGTCTATAAGATTAATTATTAAAAGTTTTATTAAAATCTATTTGGGTTTGAGATAACTTGTGTACATCCTTAAATTAAAATTATTTTAAAAGAAAAAAAAGTTTTCTTTAATATAAGGAAATTTAAAATTTGAGTTATTAAAATAAAAGTTTTGATTCAAAACAAGATTTTTTCTGATTGTAAAGCAATTTATCTGTAAAACCGAGTGTAAAAATCTAATGTTACACAGATGGTTGATTACAGATTTATGAACTGTCGTGACTTTATATAGAAAAATGGAATGACTGTCTATACGCGAACATCCTTTCAGACAATCCCATTTAGACATCACGCAATGGTTTCACACGTTATTCCAACTAGATGTGAATGGATACGAACGTATTTTTATGCATATTCACAGTCACAGGGGAATCTGAAAGCTTAAATTGTTCGATATTTAGGGAAGGGTAATGGATATCAAACAAAAAGTGTGTGTCAGGATTAATCAAAGCCTTTCCAATCTTTTATTTAAGTGTATTAATCGAAATTTTTTTGTTCTGTTACAGGTGAGTTACCCTGCTTTGTTCTCCATGTCTTCATTATTTTAACGTCCTCGTGTAAGTACTTTTTTAAATTCCAGGAATACTAAAGAAAATTTACATCTTAAATTCCCTTAATTACAATTCTTAACACCCATTCTTGATAGTTTCTCCGTCTTGAAAGCGTTCGTAAAAATATTGAGACACGAGAGGCATAACTTTTAATTTTAGTACGCGGAACCTATAATTTTTATGTGTGTAATAATAATTGAAAGGGAGAGATTTTATCATTGCTTATGAATGACGAAAATCGCGTGGTGCACGATAATTATTGAAATTATGAGTTCATATTCGTGTTACGATTCACGAGTTCTCCGACGAAAACGGTGGAAGGCAATCTCTGGTCTTTACGAGTCCCTGCTCGTAAATTATGAGTCAGAGTAATTTTCTTGTCCCTTCTTGGCGGTGGTTTTCTTAGCCCAGCAGCAATTCCTTTCCCTGTTTGCTTTTTGCAGAATCGAAGTCGAGACTTTTCTATAGTGGCGGGTCCTCATTTTCGCCATCTTCTCACCTCGCACAGAGTCCATAATTTCATTATGCTTTTTTTTGTGCCGCCTGTACATTTTTTTTTAATCGGCCGCACTCATTCCGAGGACATCTGGCACTGTCTGCACTGTCCGTTTCCCGAGCCGTTTCCTGCTCTATTTACCCTCAGTCGCCCAATCTCGACTGCGAATCTCTAAAAGAGCAGGGAGGGTGATGATATCAATATAAATATACCTACAATCTCAATTCAATTCGATTTCGACTTTATTTCCCGTGCCGCGATTATCTCTTAATTTATGGACTTGGTCCCGGGAAATTTCGGTGATTTTTGCGTATATCTTGTTATTGCAGACCCCATGGGGTCGATATCTTCATTTTTCGTTAAAATTTGTCCTGTGGAAGTATCAACCTTGCCAATCGGATTGTAGGACTTCGTTTTTAGCTGAGGATCAATGTTATTCATTTAACATTTAAATGAGCGACCTCTCGAATTTAGAGTAGATTTAAATCATATTCTGCTTCATACTTGAAACATGAGAAAGTTTCATATATACTCAGGAGGGCGAAATCTTTTTATGATGTCTTTTTTTTTTTTGCGTCCCGTGCAGAAATGTTGATGTGGGCCTAATAGGGTTCTGGTCAGTTTCCCCTACTTCTGGTGTGGTTCTGGTCAGTAAAACTGGTTAGAACCCGACAAGGGTGTAACGGTTGTACTCGCCAATACCCTATATAGGGGAAACTAGTCAGGACCTTGTCAGTTTTTCTAGTGAATGTCTTTTTAAAAAAAACTATAATAGGGTTAAAATTATAAATAAAAATTACCTGCTTTTATGAAAATGTAATTTTATTATGTCAAAACATAGCAAAGAACATAAGAAACAATACAAGGAAATAAAGCAATCATATTTATATATTTGCGTTCGCAATGAAAAAGGAAAACTATTTAAATATTTAAATGGGTAATTTAATATTTAAATATGTTATTTAAATCTAAATATTTTCAATTCGGAATAATTAGATGATATTATGTTAGTAATTACACATAGTCCTATTATGCTGCCCGATTAGGACCTTATTATAATTTATTTCATTTTATTCAGAATAGAAAAACTGACCAGGGCCTTGTCAGAACCTTATTTTAAATGGGGCAAAATGGGGCAATTTCTGCACGGGGTGTGTATTTCTCACGAGCTGATCATCGGAGGGCAATAAACCGGTTTGGCTTTTTTTATGCATACACTTTTTCGTGCAATGCATCGATGAGTGGGTTCCTTCGATCAAAGCGAACATCATGACTGAGTGGCTGCTCCAGTCAAGTGGACAGCGCACAGCCAAATAAGCCAACGACAATACTGATCTATCTTGTTTCTACATGACAAAATCGATTTTCTATTTTCTTTGCAAACTATTTATGCTTTGATGATTGTAGAGTTAGGGAAAATTGGAGAGTTTGTGCGTATGGAAGAATTAAAACACTTTTAAAGTTAAAAACACTCAGGGTGTCTACTACCGGGAAAAACCGGGAATACGCCTGGAATTTTTGTTTAATCCTGGAATTGTTTCATATTTCATAATTTGATTGAGTAACTTAGTTGCTCAAAATTAAGTCTGATTAGTTGTTAAAATTAGTAGTTAAAAATCTCATGAAATCCTTTAAAATTCAATAAGGAACTTTGGAATTCCCTAAAATACATTAAAATTTGTAAACAAAAATTCTTGGAAACAAAATCCTCACAAAATCAAAAATAATTTTTGAAATTTTTTTTTAATTCCACGAGGAATATTTAAATTTCTTAGAATCATTTTAAAAATGTCAAAATTTCTTTAAATTTTTACGAATTCAACGAAAAACTTTAAAATCTCTAAAAATACGTAAATATCTCTTAAAATTCTTGAAAACCTCTTGACATTCCATACAATTTTACACAATCTTTCATAAATCATATAAAAATCTTGTGAGGTTCTTTAAAATTTCAATCAAATCCCTTTAAAAAAATCAAAATTTCTTAAAATTCTTAGAAGCCTTTTAAAATCCTTTAAAATTCCATGAGAACCTGACTTCCCTGATAATTTAATCCCTTTAAATTTCTGAAAACTCTTTCAAGTTTCTTAAAATCCTTTATAATTCTATGAAAAACTTTTAAATCCTTTCAAATACGTAAAAATCTCTTAAAATTTTGTAAAATTCCACAAAATCTTTTAAATATTATACAAACCTTTTGTAATCCCTTTAAATTTCTAGAAACTATTTATGCTTTGATGATTCTACGTATTCTTGTGCGTATGGAAGAATTAAAACACTTTTAAAGTTAAAAACACTCAGGGTGTCTACTACCGGGAAAAACCGGGAAAACCGGGAATACGCCTGGAATTTTTGTTTAATCCTGGAATTTTTTTTCAAGAACCTACTTTTATAAACTATTTTTGTCTTCTGTCATAGCAAATAATGTCTACCAAAGAAATAAGTTAATACACTTCAGTTATTGTTTCATATTTCATAATTTGATTAAGTAACTTAGTTGCTCAAAATTAAGTCTGATTAGTAGTTGAGTGAATACTTGTAAATATAACTTTTATAATTTATTTAACAAAATTTAGAAACTATCCAAAGATTTCGAAGGATTATAAATAATTTCCAGGTATTCTCTGATATTCTCTACACCCAGAGAAAAAGTTTGTTTAAATCAAATAAACGTATATTTGCCTCAGAGCCAACTAAAAAATATCTTTGAGTTAAATAAAATTTATTTGATTCAAAGAAACTTTTTCTGGGTGTAGGTTTTTAATGATTTCAAGATATTTTCGATAATTATAAAGGATTTTAAGAGATTTTTAAGGAAGATTAGGTAATTCAAAGAATTTGTAAGGAATTCTAAGGAATTTTAAAGGACTTTAAAAAGCTTGTAAAAATGTTAAGAAATTTTGATTTTTCAAAGTGATTTTAAGGGATTTTAATGTTCCTCATGGAATCTTAAATGTTTTCATGAGATTAAATAAGTGTGTTTTTACTTTCCTGGAAAATCAGGGATTTAGCCTTGAAAAACCGGAAAAACGCCTGGAATTTGAATCGGTTGAGTCAGTAGACACCCTGAACACTTTTTAACTTCAATTTTTGAACTTGCAGGAAAAGCATTTAAATTGAAACTGATAGAAAGTCTTTTAGTAGCATCATACTAAATTAGTTTTTGACTAGAGTTTTTTTCCCGTGACTCAGCTGCTGCACTCTCATTGTCAGTTATCTTATAGACCCCTGGAAGCGCTCGCTCCATTGTTTTAGAAAATTAGCTCCAACAGTCGAATCCTCTGTTGGCAATTCAACTACATGACAAATCATCCTAGCTTCTGGAACATCACAGAAGCTATTACCGTCAGAATTTACTGCACAGTCATGTCATCTGTTAAACAAAAACTAACATTTGTAAAATGCTATTCCCATCTAAAGTCGTTATATCATCCACTGAACCGAAAGAATTATCGCCCCTGCAATGAAAAAGAGAAGGGAATATGGAGAAAGAATGAAAGCATAAAAAAATAAAATCTAATGTCATTTCAGCGAAAAAACTTGGATGGAACAAGTTTTTCATCTGGAAAATGTAAGTGAGCCACGCTCGACGATGATACACGGTCCGTAAATCATTTTTACGACCAGCGTTCGCAAAATCTATCGCTGAAAAAGGAAACAGATTGTCAAAAAAGACGACTCCGCGATTTCTGGGGAAGACGAGAGCAAATTCTGGCACCCTTGCCTCCTCTTTAGGATCGTTATATCTAGAGAGAAAATTTAAGATTTATTATGTTCAATAATTTAGTGTTCGTGATAAGGAGATATATTTTATATATATACTCGCAACATACGAGTTTATAATTTATAATGTAGCTGCTATTCGTACAAAGTTTAAACCTTAATTTTCGCTTTCATTCTAAACTGAAATATAATATTTCGAAATTCATTTGAAAGGTAGAGGTGAAATATTCGAGCGAATTGTGGTGTGGGACATTATTTATTCAGGGTGCATTTAGCCTCAAGATGTTATCAGGTCCACTTGTCCCTTTTCATGACATTGCCAATTACGGTCAGGTTCACTTCATTCTCTATGGCCAGGAGTCCAAGTCCTAATTAATATAAACGAAAACATAAGGTACACCAACCGTACAAACAAGATCGTGCACGCAGAGGGGAAAGCTTTGAGCCTGAGGTTGGTATTTTAGTTCAAGAAATTACTTTTCTCCAGACGCTAGATAAACTGAACCAGAACTCAACAGAATTTAATTAATCTTGACAATTTCTATACAAATCCAGGGTGGCCACATGATTCGATTTTTTTTATTTCCCTGACATTTCCCTGATTTTTTTCTGATTTTCAGACAAATTCCCCTGACTGAAAAGTATTAAAAATGCGAACAAGTTTTCAGTAAAAATACTATTGAAATTTTTTCAACAATTTCACTTTAAATCTTCCGAAAATGAAAATAAATTCACAACACTTAAAATTCGTAGAAATCTCTCCAATTTACGACAACCTTGGGAATCTCTTAAAATTTACTGAAATTGCTTGAAATTCCAAGAAACATTTTTAAATTCGACGAAATCTCTTAACATTTGTTAATATTTCAGGAAAACCCATAAATTTTCACTAATTGTTTTACAATTACTCAAAATATTTTCAAATCCTTGAAATTTCTCTAAAAACTTGAAAATCTTTTAAGATTCCTAAAAATCTCTTTCCTACAATCCTTCAAAATTCCATGAGGAACTTTAACATCTCTTAAAACGCGTCAAAATCTCTTAAAATTATTGAGAACTTATTGAAATCCCTTAAAATTCGCTGAAATCTTTTGAAATTCCTAGAAACATCTTTAAATTCCCTAAAATTTCACTATAATATTTAAAATCCTATAAAATGTCATAATAAATTCTTAAAAATCTATTAACATTACATGAAATCGTTTACAATTTCACATAATATTTTACGAATCTTAATCTCGTGAAATCCTTGAAAATTCAATAAGGAACTTTGGAATTTCCTAAAATACATTAAAATTTGTAAATAAAAATTCTTGGAAACAAAAACCTCACAAAATCCTTTAAAAATCAAAAATAATTTTTGAAATTTTTTGTAATTCCACGAGGAATATTTAAATTTCTTATAATCATTTTAAAAATGTCAAAATTTCTTTAAATTTTTACGAATTCCTCGAAAAACTTTAAAATCTCTAAAAATTCGTAGAAGCCTTTTAAAATCCTTTAAAATTCCATGAGAACCTGACTTCCCTGATAATTTAATCCCTTTAAATTTCTGAAAACTCTTTCAAGTTTCTTAAAATCCTTTATAATTCTATAAAAAACTTTGAAATCCTTTGAAATACGTAAAAATATTAAAATTTTGTAAAATTCCACAAAATCTTTTAAATATTATACAAAATTTTTTTAATCCCTTTATATTTCTAGAAACCTCCTAAAACCTTTTAAAATTATTGAAAATCTCTTGAAATCCTTAGAAACCCAAAGAATTTCAAAAAATGCCTGGAAATTCTTTATAATCCTTTGAAATCCTTGGAAAGTTTCTAAAATCTGTTAAATGAACTATAAAATTTATGTATGCAATACAAAAAAAGTAACACAACATAAATATCAATTTTTATTTTTCCTGACAATTTAATCCCTTTAAATTTCTTAAAACTCTTCCAAGTTTCTTAAAATCCTTTATAATTCCATGAAAAACTTTTAAATCTTTTGAAATACGTAAAAATCTCTTAAAATTTTGTAAAATTCCACAAAATCTTTTAAATATTATACAAACTTTTTGTAATCCCTTTAAATTCCTAAAAACCTCCTAAAACCTTTTAAAATTATTGAAAATCTCTTGAAATCATTAGAAACCCAAAAAATTCCAAAGAATGCCTGGAAATTCTTTATAATCCTTTGAAATCTTTGGAAAGTTTCTAAAATCTGTTAAATGAACTATAAAATTTATGTATGCAATACAAAAAAAATAACACAATATAAATATCAATTTTTATTTTCCCTGACAATTTAATCCCTTTAAATTTCTTAAAACTCTTCCAAGTTTCTTAAAATCCTTTATAATTCCATGAAAAACTTTTAAATCTTTTGAAATACGTAAAAATCTCTTAAAATTTTGTAAAATTCCACAAAATCTTTTAAATATTATACAAACTTTTTGTAATCCCTTTAAATTCCTAAAAATCTCCTAAAACCTTTTAAAATTATTGAAAATCTCTTGAAATCATTAGAAACCCAAAGAATTTCAAAAAATGCCTGGAAATTCTTTATAATCCTTTGAAATCCTTGGAAAGTTTCTAAAATCTGTTAAATGAACTATAAAATTTATGTATGCAATACAAAAAAAATAACACAACATAAATATCAATTTTTATTTTCCCTGACAATTTAATCCCTTTAAATTTCTTAAAACTCTTCCAAGTTTCTTAAAATCCTTTATAATTCCATGAAAAACTTTTAAATCTTTTGAAATACGTAAAAATCTCTTAAAATTTTGTAAAATTCCACAAAATCTTTTAAATATTATACAAACTTTTTGTAA